>JAXCLQ010006207.1:22218-48104 GCA_035584115.1 Cedrela odorata
ATAATATAATCCAAATATATTATATATAATATTTATAGATTAAATAAATATGTATTCTATGAATAAAAGAATTAAAAAATAAAATAAATAAGTGTATAATATATAATGGTTAGGGCTATAATTTATTAAACAATAATTGAACAGTTGTTTTTAAATTATTATATGTCTAATTATTTAATTAATTAAAATTAGACCAGCGCACCAACTTTACCACTCGAATTGTACGGCTTACCTCACCTGAATGCAGGAGCGGCCACGTAATAACTATAACGTAAGGGGCGGTTTTATAGTCATTTCCTTTAATCAGGATCCCTTGACAATATGTGCTTTCGTACAAACACACACGCAAGATTTCGGAATCAGAAGTTTCTGATTAAATTTTATTATTAATTTATAACAGATATGGCGGTCGTCGTTTTTTCTCCCCATTATCATTATTATTATTAAATTATTCATTTATAACAGATATTTCCATGACTTTTGGGTCCTCAAAGTTTTACGTTTTTACAAATAAAAATATAATTTATTCATTTATAACAAATATATCCATTACTCTAGATCCTCAAATTTTATGTTTTCACAAATAAAAATATAATTTATTCATGCATAATAAATATGTCCACGACTTTTTTTTTTTAAACACTGATATTTTGGTCATGAATATGTTAGTTCGCCTTTAAATTGTGGTACAACCTAGATCCTTATATAAATTATGTTGACCAATTTTTATTTATATAATTAAAATATTTTTTAGATGTTAAGTTACTATTCTTATATCAATATTCATTATTATAAAGATAATTTAATTATTTTAATAGGAGTCGTGAAGTTATTTCATACAAATAGATAAATTATGTTTTTATCTTTAAAAATATTAAAATTCATAGATTTAGGTGTTATTATTCCTATTATTATTAGTATTTTATGTTAATGGGGTGGGGGAGTTTTGGGTTGAATATGGTTATATGGTCGTAATAAGTAGGTTTAATTTAAATGTGCATTTACTATTTGTAAAAGAGTTTAAAATTTGTCACTAATTGACTTATCATCTACGGAGGAGCTAGGTTCTAATGCTAATCCCTATTTTACAAGTTACATTTATTAACACAATTAGTAATTAAGTACTTATTAGATTCCTAATGAATGAATATTGTTGCACATAATGGGTTCGCTATCCAACTTTACAATTTGAAATTATCAATATGTTACAATCAAATCTCAATGAATTGAAGTTGGAATTTTACTGGGTTAAATTGTAAGAAATTTATTTATATTGGGGAATTTGCTTATTTATAGACTTTGTTTAGAATAAAATAATATGCCAAAAATATGCTTTTTGCTAGTGACCCACTTGCAAGTCATTCAAATATTACATTTATTTGTCGTTTTCGTCAAATATAAATGACATATTTTGAGAATATATTTAAAATTAAAGTAAAATTATTTTGAATTCACAATAATATGTATAACCATACATAATTAATAAATAAATTAATTAATAAATAAAAATTAAGTATATAATAAACAATTCAATTGCTATATATTTAAAATTAAGTAAAATAAAAACAATTACAAAATGTTTGAATAGCACAAATACAATAATCACGTGAGATCTTCGTATGGTACAACAATTATACAATAATAATTTTTTATATTTTTAAATGTAATTTAAACGCATTTTTGAAAAATTGTACACATATCCGAATGTCATGGGAGGAATATTGGTTCAACTTTTTCTTAAATTAATTTATAGAATTAGTTTTCTTTTTTTAAATTTATTTAAAAAAAATTATAATATTTTATTAATATTCTCAAATAAAGAATTATATGCATATTATAAATAAGGATTAATAATAATCAAAATGTGAACTTTGAATCATGAAATCAATAACCATTCATTTGATGCCTAATTTACGCCATAAATAAATCCCAGAGGCTGCTATAAAATTTTCCGACTTGATTTCTCTATTTTCAATTAAAAATTGTTGTGTCAAAATTCAAAATCAAAATAATTCCTAATTTGTTTCAGTTAAATGGAATAATTTAATAAAGTATTAATATATTATTTTATCTTCTAACCCTGAATTATAACTTGGATTACCACCAAACACAGCAAGCACATTACAAAATTTGGTTTATAAATTAAAATTATTGATGCTTGAGGTGAAAGTAACTTCGTTCCTTTGCTTATGCCAATTTTTCTTGCTTCTCAATCTAATTTATTTTGTGGAATACTCAAAGGAACCGTTTACTTTATTTATTCTTGAAAACAAAGAAAGCATATACTTGAATTAGTAGATTGCGACATCATAGATACCATCGAGAAGGTTGATCTAAAACTACTGGAAAATGACCAAACATCACCATCTTCTTCTTCCATTGCTATTTCAAATTAATGTTGGTATGAATTGAAATTTGGGTCAATTATTTTCTATACCAAATGGAACTTGGATTGCTACTCTTTTGGCCAAGCAAAGCTGTGCGTATATAATTCATAGCTGCCACAATTTTTCAACTGCAAAACAATCAACAAGACATATTCAACTACCCATTTTTGAGAAATGTCAATTTACAAAATTTCATATAGGAAACTTATTCCAATAATTATGCATCCAAGACAAAAAATAAAAGGAAAACTGTAATCACCGAGGTTTAAACTGGTTCGACAGAGAGAATATATGCATTCTTCATGTTCACAAAAATCGTCGTGTACAAACTACAAAAGCATCGATTTCATTTCTGACTTGTATTGTACGTAAGAAACTATGATCGATAAAATATGCTTTTCAATGTTATATGGTGTTTCACCATCAAAACCAATGTCTGACTTTTCTAGTTCATTCAGTATAGAAACTAACAAACAGAATTTCAGATTACCAATTTGGTGGCAGGTGATTTTGCATCTTCCTTCACAACTTCTTCTGGCACAAAATATAAATGAAAGCAATTGGAAGGAAAACGATCTGCTTAATGATCAATACGAACATAAAATATATAAGGGTGTTGACATCATTTGTCGTTCTTTGCGAATTATCTCCAAGGTTACATGCCAAGTTTACCGCAGAACGTAAACATCACAGTATACTACTGGAAACATGTTTGAGACTTAAATAAAAATTAAGGGTTCGTAAGGGAGTATAATTTAAACTATCAAAAGGCTTTCAAATAGTCGGCTGTTGAAGTGAGTTTAAGCCGAGTTTGTAATGTTTCAGTGAAATAGACATAAGCATTGTTTACAGGCTTGGAATAATTTTCAGAGAAACAGGTAGGGCTTCGACACTTTCAGCTATCTGTGCAACTCATCAACTCTTCTACTGTAATTCCCAACTCTTCCGTCAAAATTCCTAGATACATTTTGAAAACTTGGAAAATTTAATGTAAACTTATGAATTACAATGAAAAATTTGGAAATTTATCAAATAACTGGGATTGCGACAGGAAGAGTTGATGAGCTGTATGAAGAAACATCTTCATGTGCAACTTATACAACTACAACATGCTTAGGTGCTTATGCAAAAGGTACTTTCCTTCAAATTTTCCTACAAAACACTTCCATTACTGATTGACATAAGCATCAAAGCCATTAACGCTGCAGAATTCAAATATCTAAGCAATTTTTTTCCATGAGAGACAGAGATTGATCCAATGCAGCGGAATAGATAATAAAACATATTTTCTATTATTGTTTTCATTTTAGATATAGTCATATTTACACCCCTTTAATATTAATTCAAGTCTAGCGAGCGGCACCAAGGCGAACTCCTTGTCGGCGGCTTCGGCAAAGAGTTGTTGTTTCCAGTCCCACATGTTCTTCTTCATGGCTTTGTTTTCTTTGACTAGCGATTCCTTTGATTCTAAAGTATTTATCTCATTCTCCTGCTTCACGATCTCACGGTTAAGGCCGCGAACGAAGAAATCAGGCAAGTGTTGATCACGGCGTTTCTGTTAACGGCTTTGACTGCTGCCTTGGCTAGCTTGTTAGCGAACTCCATTACTGGGTTTTGGGGGTTTCAGCTAAGGAGGTTTGAGAAGAGAAATTTTGCCATGTGGAAGATGAAGAATGTAGCATTGACAAATGGTCCCGGAACCCAATTTAGTACTTAATGGGCTCTTATTTTGGGCCACAAGTCGGGCTTTTCATCCTTTCATTTACGTACCCCCCACATTTTTTCTAAATCAGCTTAAACCTGTCGTACTTTTTTGTTCCCTAATTACGATTTTAACTTGCTCGAATTTGAATGATCTGTCAAAAGCAAATAGGTGGACTACCTTTAGTAATTCATTCTTGATTAATTTTGGACTGTTGGAACAAATATCAGAAATCCAATATTCGTTTCATTGAAATAATAACATATGGGTCCGTAGAATATTATTTTCTAACAAATAAGGACATATTTGTCCATTTATATCAAATGGTTCCACCACGTTTTGAATTGACTAAAATAAACTTTAGAGATAAACTGCATGCCTTACCTAGTAGTGATCTAAATTCAATATTGTAAGCGTCGCCCCAACTGATACAAACCGAATCTTTGGATTGGTTTGAAAAATTATTAGTTATGTTTGAAGAAAATAAAACTAACAAGTTTTAGTTCTATTTGGGCTTGATTTAAATTAATAAAATCAAACTGTTATAATTATTTTGAAATTTATATTTTATATTTTATTCATTATTTTAATCAATAAATAATAACTCATTTAAATTTAATTAATATAAAGTTTTAAAAAATATTTTTATTTTTGAGTTTATAGCATATAAAATTAAAAAAAAAATATATTTTTTTTATAGTTTAATTCAAATTAATGAACAGAATTGAACTAAAACTTGTCTTAAGAGTTGTAATATAAAATATAAGATAAAAAATTTTAGCCTTATAATTAAATTAATATTTTGAACTTAGGCACAAACCAATATCTATGGATTTGGATAAGCTTAGTATATATTTTATTATCAATTTGAATTAACTTAGCTTAAACTAAAACTAACAATTTTGAATTGTTTTGAATTTTGTGCTATAACCGATCTAAATTAACCCACCTCTAATTATTACATTGGAAATTTGAACCCATTTTTTATGCATGGACAAGATAAAAGTTCGGAGATTCGGTAGTTATTACCCAATATCATTAATCCATCCCTCTTAAACACGAAGCGTAGCTTGAGTGTGAATTCCATGCGCATAATAGACGGGAATCTCCCTTCTTAAACCGTGCTCTCTCATTCTCTCACTCTTTTCTCAAAACTTTTCTTTTCAAATGCAGCATAAAATTTGACGTTCCCAAAACTCACTCTCGCTCACTCTCTAAAATGCTAAACCACTAACATTTTAAATCTATTGTTTTCTCATTTCTTCATTGCAAGAAGATTTTTCAATGGACGAGACACTATTGCAACTCATCTCGAAAATCGGCTCTAAACTCGCCAAACTCACTCTCACTTGCTTCAACAAAGGCCTCTTTCTCGATTCACTCAAAGTAATCCATTTTTTTTCCTCTCAAAGTTTGTACATATCGAAAAAAAACTAGTTAAACAGATTAAGTCTTTAGATACTAGAGTTCCATGATCCTAGGAGTTTATTAAGTAAACGATAGATGAGTTTAAATCAATATACAAGCAACTCAGAAGTGTGAGAAAAGAAGAAAAATAACTTAGTTTTAACTCAATTTCTATATGGTATCAGAGTATACCACTTGACCAACATCATAAGTAACTCAAAATGTCTTCTCTTAATTCTTTTACATCCACTAATCCTAACAATGACACCTTCCTTGTCTTTAATCCCTCTTCCATTATCAATATAACCAAATTGACAAGAAATAATTACCTAATATGGAATGCTTAAATGCTTCCATATTTGAAGGGCCAAGAAGTATTTGGCTACATTGATGAAACAATTAAAGAAGCTCTAACTACTCTACCTTATGCTGACGGGATGCACTTCTCTAATTCGCAGCATGCCATCTAGTCTAAACAAGACAACCTCATCTTATGCACAATCAATTCATCACTTTCTGATGAAGTGCTTGCTCAAGTTTAGTTCCAAATTCTCGGCAAGTTTGGTTTGCCCTTGAATGCTGCTTTGCCTCATAATCCTGTGCCAAAGTTGTTTAGGTTCACTCTTAACTAGCTACTGTCCGCAAAGCTAACATGAGTGTTGCTGAATATTTCATAGTTATAAAGAAACTAATAGAGAATTAGCTATTGCTAGGAAAAATATGAGTTGTGATGATATAATTACATATGTTTTTGTTGGTTTGGGTTTTGAGCATGATTCACTAGTAATTATGGTGTCATTCTATACCAATATCACTCTAGAAGAAGTGTACTCCCTTTTACTTACTGCTGAAGCACGAATAATTCACAACAATCAGTCTCTTCCCATTTTAAATGCTAATGCCAATATTGCACAAAACCCCAACCTTAAAATTATGGTAGTGGAGGTTGTGGTAACTACATCATTTTCAATGGTCTAGGAATGGGGTATTATGCTATCAGATGTTGTGGTTTCTACTAGAACAACAATAGTTCTTCTCAAGCAAATAAGACCAATTCATTGTGCCAGCTATGTGAAAGAATAGGTCATATTGTTCATAAATGCTTCTGCAAATTTGACATCAACTTTCAACCTCCTTTTCAAAAAACTTTGCAAGCTTATACAACTTTAAGCTCTCAAGGCAATGATTAAGAATGACATCCTATCTCAGGAGCAACACATTATTTGATCGTTGATGTTAATAATCTCAATTTAAAATTAGATGAGTACAATGGAACTAACCAGATTTAAGTGGGCAATAGTACAAATTTGCACATTTCTCATATAGGCTCCTCTAAATTATAAACACTTGCATATTCTTTCCTTCTTGATCAAATTTTAGTTATTCCTTCCATTCAAAAGAACTTACTTTTAGTTCAAAAATTAGCTAAAGATAACAATGTTTTCTTTAAATTTCATGACACTTACTTCTTCATAAAGGACTACTTGGGAAGCATCTAGCATAAAGGCTATGTACAAGATGGTTTTTACTACTTTACTCTTTTAGCATTATTCAGCATCAGCCATCGTTACTGCTTGTGTTTCCATTTCGGCATGACATCATAGATTAAGCCATGCATCTTTTCTTATTGTTCAACGTGTTTTTTCGACAAATAAAATTTTAATTGTTAAACAAAACATACACATTGTTTGTCCTGCTTGTCAATTAGCAAAGAGTCATAATTTACCATTTTTTTAATCTTTTTTATTGCTTCTAAACCTTTATAATTACTATACTTAGATGTTTGAGGACCTTATGCTGAATTTTCTACTTATGGTTCACGCAATTACATATCTATTTTCATTCATTTTTAAAAACTTGTAAAGCGTCATTGACTTGCATGTCCACATACACATGAAAAAATGGGTTCAATAGAACGATGTCATTGTCAAGTAGTTGAATTGAGTCTAGCTTTATTAGCACAAGCCAATATACCAAAATCATTTTGGGAATATGTCTTTCTTACTGCAGTTTTCATAATTAATTGCCTTCCATAAAAAATACTCAATCAAAAGTCCCTATTTGAAATGGTTTATAATAGGAAATCGAATTATAATTTCACGCATACATTTGGGTGTGCTTGTTAGCCAAATATCATACCTTCTAATCGTCATAAAATTAATTTTCATTCTAAAACATGTATTTTTATTGTTTATAGATTTTGTCATCATTGATATAAATGTTTGGATCTTACAACTGGAAAGTATTTGTCTTAAGACATGTTATTTTTAATGAAACACTTTTTTCATATACGAACACCTCTATTATTCAACAAGAACTACCAAATACTTCTATCTCATTACTAATTAATCCTTTCACACATCATAGCTCTCCATATATATCATTCATTCTTGTAGGTTCTCATCATGATTAGGATATTCCACTTGAAGTTGGAATAGTTCCGCAAGAAAATCATCATACATCAAACATGTCGCATGGTCAGGGCTCTTATGTGATATCATTTATTATTCTTGGCACAATCTTAACTTCTTAATCTTTGGATCTTCATCAAATGTTTATACGTTTTAAGACCAATTCATTGAAATCAGGCTCCTGAATGTTGGTTTTATTTGTTATCCTCTTTTAAAAGCTCTTGTGGCTACTGTATGTTTACCTTTGTTAGAACCCACTCGCTATTCAGAGGCCACCAAATACTCAGAATGGAGAGAGGTAATGAATTAAGAGTTTGGTGCTCTAATTCGAAATCAAACATGGACTCTTGTGCCACCAAAACCTACTGTCAATTTAATTGGGTGTAAATAGGTTTATCGAATTAGAAGGCATGTAATCGAACATTTCAAAGCTAGATTGGTAGCTAAAGGCTACCAGCAGCAAGAAGGAGTGGACTTTCTGACACCTTTAGCCCTATGGTAAAATCGACAACGATCAAACTTCTACTCTTAGTTGCTATCACTAATCATTGATGCATCAAACAAACTGATATATAAAATGTAATTTTGCATGGTATTCTCAATGAAGATGTCTACATAAGCCAACCATCAGGATATGTGCACTCAGATTATCCCAATCACGTGTGTAAGTTAAACAAAAGTTTATATGGCTTGCACCAAGCCCCACTTGCATAGTTTTCTAGATTAACTGTAATTCTTACTTGATTGGGATTTGTTGGTTTAACGGCTGATTCGTCTCTATATGTGCTTTATCAACATGATCTACAATTATTTTTTCTCATTTATGTGGATGATGTCATCATCATTGGGACCTAAAACAAACATATTGATTGGATCATTCATAGTCTCTCTCTAGAATTTTAGTTAAAGATCTTGGTAGCCTTTCCTACTTTGTTGGAATTAAAGCTTTACAGACCAATGTCGACCTTTTTTCTAACGCAGTGGCAGAATATTATCAACCTATTAAAAAAGGTGACCCTTGAGCATGCTAAGCCATGTATAACACCTATGGCTACAAATTGTCATCTCAATAAGTTCAATGGAAAAGACTTCGACGATCCAGTATTGTATCGTAGTATAGTTGGAGAATTTTAATACCTTGGTTTTAGGTGTCCAAATATTGTGTTTGCTGTCCATCGAGTTAGCCAGTTTATACATTGTCCTAAAGATATCCATTGGCAAGCCGTCAAGCGTATCTTACGATATCTTAAACATTCTGTTTCGGATGGATTATTTTCCTCGTCCACTTCTAACAACCACATTCGTGCACTTTTATATGCAGATTAGGCTTTTGATCGTGATTACAGATGATCTGTTGGTATATATCTAGTATTTCATAGAGATAATTTAATCAACTGGTCATGCAAGCAACAACAGATTGTGGCAACAAGTAGTACAAATACTGAATATGAGGTGTTATCCATTGCTGCTACTAAACTACAATGGCTTTAGACACTTATACGGGATGCATATCTTTCTATCTCTTGCTCGCCTTAGTTATGGTGTAATAATATTGGTATGACTTATCTCTTTACTAATTCGGTGTTCCATGCTCGAACCAAGCATATCGAAATTAATTTTCATCTTCATCGTGTTCGTGAATTAGTGATGAGTAAACAAATGCAAGTTTGTTTCTCTCATTGAAAGATCAGTTAGTTGATTTGTTAACAAAGTCGTTGAACTCTCCAAGGTTGAAGGTGCTCAAAACCAATCTTCATGTTCATGAAATTCCCATGGGATTCAGGGGGTATGTTAAAGAAGAACTAGTTAAATATAATGAGTCTTCAGATATTAGAGTTCTATGATCTTAGGAGTCTATCAAGTAAATAGTAGATAAATTTAAATGAATGTAATATGTTGAGGATGCGGTCTAGGAAATAAGTAAAGCCCAACAGGCTGTGAGCCTAAATTAGAGTCCCATGAAGAATGAAAGAAGAGCTTAAGGTCTGGCTTGATCTAAGAGACATTATCTAGAGGATAATAAGGACCTCAGGCATAGTGAAGGCCGAAACCTCTTGAGGTTAGATAAATGGTCTCGGGTTCAAATGTTGATTCCGAGACTTCGCCTACTCATGGAGGCTTCGGGAATAGCTTGAAGAGGTCTAAAAAAAGCAATGCAGTCCGAGATCATCTTTCGACAGTTACGTATCTATAAAAAATTCATTCTCTCTTTAATTTCTTTTCAGATTATGAAGGATCCTTAACCTAGTAAATGTATTCTACAAGTAGGGTTCATTCCATAATAAGGATCCATGTCCTAGTATATGTATTATGTAAGAATGGCTCGAAATCCCATAAAATTTGAAAAACCTGTGCTTACAAAATAAAATTTTGGTGATTCTTGGAATCCAGGTACGACTAGATCATTATTTTCAGATTCTATGAAATTCTATGAGATTTGAGAGATTTAATAAAAGCAACATCTATAAAAAAAGGATCAAGGACAATTAGGTACACATGATAAAACAACCTTAGAATATACATACAATCAGTTATAGTCCTTCTCATTTTGTTCTCTTTTTTTTTCTCAAAAATTTATAAGCAAAACCCTAACTTAAGCATTGGAGGGTTTTCGTCAAATCACCGACTTTTTACCCCATTTCATTCTTGTTGTGGTTTTAAGTTGGACAACATTCAATCAAGAGGAAACGATTGGTGTTGGTGCACTAAGTTCAAAGAAGGATTTTTGCTACGTCAATATCTGGAGCCGTCTATGGGGATCTGAATAAAAAGTCAGAAATAATCGTAACTGAAAAGAAAATCATGACGAATTCGCAAACTTATGCAACTAAAAATCGAACAACAGTAAAGGGAAACCTCCTTGATAATCCCCTTGAGGAGATAATAGCGGTTAAGCAAAACGATGATACTCGACCACTATCATTAGAAGGCGTAAATCACGGTTCAGAAGCTTTATCTCCGCATCAAAATCTCTTCATCCTAGGAATCATAGAAACTGCATGGTTAGTTAAGAGGCTAAAAGACAACGAAAAACAACATGCAGAAAAAAATAGACAGATGCAGATGTTAGTTGAGGAAGTTGAGGAAGTTGCAAAGATGAAAAGAATGCTTCAAGTCGATTCTCATAAGCTGGGAACACCTATATCGATATAAGCCGTGGAAAGCAGCTCCCTAAGTGCTCTATATACTAAGATTTACGAAACCAACCTCTGACAAAATACCACCAAAAAAAGATACACATCCGCGAAGAAAGAAAAATAGAAAGTTTTAACTATCCACCAGGAGAGTTCTAAGGTGACGATATTGCTTTCAGAATTATTAGTGAACCTGGATTAGAGTCCTAGTATTTCCTAGATAATTCAACAATAATCCACAAACAAGGACTAAAGAATAGTTTTGGTCAAGAAGATATGAGAATATTTTTTAATCGAAAACTATAAAAGAAGAGAGAAAGCCCTCAACGAAGCCCGTCTTGAGAAGGGAAACTTGATAATCTGAAAGCTTGTGTTAGAAAGCTGGTTGAGGAGTTAGATGACTAAAAAAGGAAAGGATAAGAAATGACGAATGAACCCGCATCTCGTTTAGGACTGCACTTTAAATCCCCTTTCTCTCGAAAGATTCTAAGTCTTGTTTTTCCTAGGAAGTTTAAGATACCTTAAATAATTTCATTCATAGGAAAAATTGACCCATCATTACATATGAATTTTTGTAGGAAGATGATGTTGATTCAAGAGTTTGACGAGTTCTAGATGTATTGTTTGTTCCCATTGACTTTGGAGGGACATGCAAGAAAGTGGTTCACAAGTTTAACCCTTGACAGCATCCATAGCTTCGAATAATTGTATGAGGTATTCATTAACGAGTTCAGAGGGGTGACTGTTAACCTTAAAATTTTAGTTCATTACTACTTATAAAGCAAAGAGAAAAAGAAAGTCTCATGAGCTTTGTTAAGAGATACCATGATGAAGTAATGGAGTTAGGGGCTTATCATCACTTTCTAGCATTGGAAGGTCTCAGGAAAGGTTTACTAGTTGATCGCGGGTGGTGTGCAGTATAAAAACTATCCGTCACTACTTACGAAATAGCTCAAAGGAAATTGTTGAATGAAATTGAGATAGATGACTAAATTGCTTTTAAACTAAGAAAGGAAAGAATAATAGAGTCAAGTTCGTATGGCCAACATGGAAAACAAATACGAAAAGGAAACGAGATGACATGAGAAATTTCTAAAACTTTAACAGAAAAGGGAGATGAACCTAGGAGCAGAACATAACGGCCAACAGAAGGGACGAATTCCATTTAATGGGATACCATTTACCGAGAATTGATGATGCAAAAAGGATAACCCATTTTTAAGAAGATAGAGTCTTCGCTCCCTTAAATGCTCAGCTCTCATAAATCCTACAAGAAATAAAAAGACAGGGAACCATATTAATGGAACTTCACCTTATAAAAACTAAACCGAATGGGATTGCCAAGAACAAGTTCTGTAAATTCTATCAAATTGCCGGACACTTGTCATACGAATGTTTTGACCTCAAAAATCAAGTCAAAGTTCTTATCTAAAATAGTTATTTGTCAGATTTCATAGCAAATAGTGGGGATGGGCTTGACACTTCAGACCAAGGGGTCGGACACAAGAAAATGCATCAAGATTAGACCATGGTGATCTCCAACGGAACCATATTGGTAAGAAATTCAAATAAGGTGAGAAAGAACTATTTAAGGTACTTAATCCCAAACACCACCTCGAATATTCTCGTTATGAATGTGAGAGTTGAGAAAAAATAAAAGATCATTTTAGTACTAATTATGTTCACAGATGATGATGAGGTAGATGTGCATTACCTGCACGATGATGCTTTGGTAATAATATTGGTAGAGAGAACAACTCAGGTCAGCTGAGTTTTAGTAAACATAAGGAGTTCGGCTAACATCATCTTTAAAGACATTTTAGATTCTCTAGGAATCGAAGACCTGAGACTAAGGCTCGCAGAGACTACTTTTCATGGTTTCGGCGAATCATGTGTGTACCCATTAGGGGTAGTACAATTGCCTATCACTTTGGAAGAGAAGTCATATTAGAAGATTACCATGGTTGAGTTTCAAGTAGTTGACCTCAGAGTGCCCTACACTATGATTCTCGAGAGACCCTTCCTTTGGATTTCAAAGGCAGTAGAAAGCGTTTATTACCTAAAGTTGAAATTCAGAGTAGGAGAATGGATCGGTGTTATCAAAAGAAGCCAAAGGAAAGCCCGATTATATTTTGTAGTCTCTTTAAAAAGCTCATATGGGATATCAAAGCGACTATGAGGAAAGACCTTTAAAGTCGATGAAGAAAACCTGCAACATGAACGAATAATGGAAAATCTAAGTAAGGGGGCTAATCCACCACCAACGCTAGAGCCAACAGAAGAATTTGAGCTTGTTATCTTGAATGAAAAAACTCCCCAAAAAATGGTTAAGATCGATTATCGTCTCCTAAAAGAACAAATGATAATACTAAAAAATATTCTGAAGTGGCATATGGATTTGTTCGCATAGACACATGAAGATGTGCCATGAATAGATCCCATAATCATTTTTCATAGGCTTATAATCAATCCTGAATATAAACCTGTAAAATAGAAGAGATGACCACTTAAAGCAGAGCAGAGAGAGCGCTGCATGCTGAAGTAGAGAAATTGATGAAGGTCAACTTTATCAAAGAGGTGCATTACACGGAGTGGCTACCTAACGTGGTTATGGTAAAGAAAGCTAATAGAAAATGGAGAATGTGTGTAGACTTTACAGACCTAAATAAGACTTGTCCCAAAGACAGTTTTTCACTCTCTAGAATTGATCAGTTAGTGGATTCCAGAGCAGGGCATGAGCTACTAAGCTTCATGGACACATTCTCAGGGTATAATCAGGTTAGAATGCACAAACTAGATCAGAAAAAAACTGCGTTTATAACAAACCAAGGGTTGTATTGCTACAGGGTAATGCCTTTCAGGCTGAAGAACGCAGGAGCTACTTTCCAAAGGTTGGTCAATTGAGATTTCAGACCCTTGATTGGAAAAACCATGGAGGTTTACATCGACGATATGATCACTAAATCATTGAATGCTTGAGACCATTCAAAATATTTGGAAGAAACTTTCTCCTACTTAAGAAAGTATAACATGAAGTTAGATCATGAGAAGTGTACATTTGGAGTTCAGGATGGAAAATTTTTAGGATACGTGGTCAGTGAGTGCGACATTGAAGCTAACCCTCAAAAGATCAAAGCAATATTAGATCTCAAATCCTATACCACCCTAAAGAAATTGCAAAGTTTAACAGAGCGATTGACAGCACTGAACAGGTTCTTGTCTAAAGCAATTGACATGTGTTTCCTTTTCTTTCAGATAATGAGAAAATGGAAAAAATTGAATGGATTGAAGAATGCGAGAATAACTTTCACGAGCTGAAGAAATATTTGGCATCTCCACCACATCTGACTAGCTTAGAGATTGGAGAGGTAATTTACCTCTACCTTGCTGTGAGTGATCATTCCGTGAGCTCTGTTTTAGTAAAAGAAAACGTAGAAAAAATCCATCACTCTATTTATTATACAAGTAAAGCACTGTTAGGTGCATAAACAAGATATACCCTATATGGAAAACTCGCATTGACACTAGTGGTAGCAGCAAGAAAATTGCGACCATATTTCTAAGCTCACCAGGTAGTAGTGCTAACAAATCAGCTCATTAGGCAAATTCTTCATTGACCTGATATGTCAGCTTGATTGAACTCAACTAGTTTGACATCAGTGATAAGCTCATGAAGGTCATAAAAGAACAAGCTTTGACGAATTTTGTAGCAAAAATATCAATATCCGAAAACCTCTTCGTTTGTCAAATTATAGAAGACCTTCCTACTTAAGAACAAGAAAATTCGCTCGTTCTAAACATGGTTAACCTGATTTGGAGCCTTTTTATTGATGGAGTGTCAAATGCATAAAGAGGAGAAGCTGGAGTTATCCTGGTAAGTTCGGATGGAATCGAAGTAATGTACTATTTGAGATTCAACTTCAAAGTCACAAATAACAAGGCTGAGTATGAGGCTTTGATCGCAGGAATTAACTTAGCTTGAGCTTTGGGAATTACAGGCTTAAACATCCATTGCAATTCTTAACTACTAGTTAGTCAAGTTGACGGACAGTTTCAGGCTAGTAAAGGCAACATGCAAGCTTACTTGGAAAAACCTAAACAGTTTTTAGGAATCCTAAGAATTACCACAATAAGGTAAATCCCAAGTTCAGAAAACTTGAAGGTAGATATTCTAGCAAAATTGGCCTCTACTTTTAAGGAAAAGACTCCAACCTCAGTTTCAATTGAAGCACTAAAACAAAAAAGTATTGATGTAAATTGCAACCAATCCTACATAGCTCAGCTCGACTCTCGCCACTACTGGATTAAAGAGATAAAATCTTATATTCAGAAGGGAAAGCTCCTAGATCGTAAGGATGAGGCAAAAAAAGATTAAAAATAAGTCAGCAAGATATACCGTCATTAACAAAGAACTTTATAAGTGAGGTTTCAACACCCCTTATCTCAAATGTCTCAAATCTGAGGAAGCAACACGAGTTTTAAAAGAGGTTCATCGTGGAGTATGTGATAGATATAAAGGAGCCCATTCCATGGCACATAAAATTCTAAGGTAATGGTATTACTGGCTGATTCTCTCGCAAGTTGCAATTCAGATTGCAAAGATATGTCATGAGTGTCAAGTGTAAGATAATATACCAAGACAGCCGCCTGAGAAACTGACATCCTTGGTTTGTCTTTGGCCATTCTCCCAATAAGGATTAGTTCTTATCGACTCTATGCCACCTGCCCGAGCCAATACAAAATACACAATAGTGGCCATTGATTATTTTACCAAATGAGTAGAAACCGAGCCATTAGCCACCATCACTGAGAAAAAGGTCACCTCATTCGTCAAACAAAATATGATTTATTATTTCAGAATACCTCAGGTACTGATTGTAGACAATGGAAAGTAGTTTGACAACTCAAGCTTTAAGAAATTTTATGTGAATTTTTCAATTGACCTCAAGTTTGTGACACCCGCTTATCTAAATGCCAACAGACAAGTGGAAGCTGCAAACAAAGTAATTAAGAAGAAGCTTAGGGAGCACAAAGGTAGATGGATTGATAAACTTACCGAAATCCTTTGGGTCTACAAAATCACTCCAATAGTGGCCATTTGTGAGATTCCTTATAGTCTCTTTTTTGGATATGAAGTAATGATTCTCATCGATATTGATGTACCAACTTTCCAGATCAACAACTATGATAAGGTAGTCAATGATCTAAACATACGATTAGAGTTCGACTTGCTTGAAGAGAAAAGGGATTAAGTGATGACAAGGGCAGCGGCCTACCAACAAACGGGGTTACTTTGCAATGCATATAGAATGAAACCCTGGATCATTTCGGATTCCCCTGGCCTGCGGGTTCTTTTTCTTTTTGACTTTGATTCACAAGGTCAAGATATATTTTTTTTTATTCAAGGATATAAAGGGAATCTCTGGATCTACGCTTATTTTCAACTCCCCGAAGCATTTCGTCGTTTACTACAGGTAGCCAGATATTACAACAAGCATATTTTACATCGTACCTTCCAAGTTGGAGAAGGGTTTTGAGACAAGTCATCCTGAATACCAAATACCAGGAGAAGGTGTTCTCAGAGCTAATTGGGAAAGACCATATAAGGTTACCTAAGTTTTGAGGCCAAGAGTCTATAAACTAGAATCTCCAAATGGAAGTAAGTTCAAGGAACCATGGAATGATGAGCGATTGAAGTTGTATTATCCTTGATAATTATCAAAGATCTAGAAAATCTCTTTAAATAAATAAATTTGTTATTTTTCATCAGCAAGATACATCGGGTAACAAGTATACACTGATGAACAGAACCTCTAAGTCGAGGAGCAAAGAAATCAAAGAATATGGAGTAATATTATTCATAACTCGAATAAGCCATGAGCATGACCTCAGGATGTACAAGAGCAAGAATGGCTTCCAAATAACTAAGATCTACAATCATCTCAGGGTAATATCATCCATTGTTCAAATAAGTCTAGAGGCTGACTTCAAGACATACAAGAACGGAATGGTTCCTAGATGACTAAATTCTACGTCCATCTAAGAATAATATTATCTATAGCTCAAATAAGCCATGAACACGACCTCAGGACCTGCAAGAGCACACTAGTTCCCAGATGGTTAACTTCTTAAGTTATCTTAGGGTAGTATTATCTATAGCTCAAATAAATCATGAGGCTAACCTTAGGACATACAAGAGTGAATTAGTTTCTAGATGATCATTTCTTACACTCATAGCTCGAATAAGCCTAGAGCACGGTCTCATAACATATAAGAGCACATGGATCTTCTTGATGGTTAAACATCCCATTTATTTCAGGGTAATATTATTCGCAGTTCAAATAAGTCCAAAGACTGACATTAGGATATACAAGAATAGAATGGTTCTTGGATGACTAAGTCTTACAATCATCTCGTGGTAATACTATCCATAGCTCGAATAAGCTCTGAGTACGATCTTAGGACGTATAAGAGCCAAATGATTCCCAGGTGATCAAATTTTACATTCATCAAAGAGTAATATCTTCCATAACTTGAATAAGCCTTGGGCATGACTTTAGGACTTATAAGAGCAGAAAGGTTTCTAGGTGACAATATTACTTCCCAGCACTGAGGTAATATTATCCATTCACTCTTAAAAAAGAATCTTAAATCAGACTAAAAAATAAACAAAGAAAGAGAGGTTCTCAGGTCATTATATTCAACTTTCATAACATCCAAGACCCAAATAAATCTTGAATGAGATCAGGACATAAAGAGGTCAAACGGTTCTCAAAGGATTATAATCAATGCATTCAAGTTAGGGTAATAGTATCCAAAACTCATTAAAGTTGAGAAGCTAAGTTATATCAACAACTACTATAGTTCCTGCTTGAAGATGTCTCATTTAAAATGCGAAAAGTTAGAAAATGGATGGAACAAATGTTATATTCTCAATTCAGGTCAAAATTTTAAAGCATTCTTTGACAGCGGTTAAGTTCTATGAATCAAGCAAAATACCAAATACAAAGAAGGCAAAGAAAGAGTAGCAATAAAAGAAAATCCATACAAGTCAACAACATGAAATTAATAAACCAACAAGTATAAAATTTCATCACATTGTTTCCATATATACAAAAAAAAAACTAAATGTATTCTTCAACGAGTTGAGTCGGTTGAAGAGTTAGCCATACCTGAAAGAGCAACAGATGACTCGACAAAAGTGGCATCAGTTGGCTCAACAAGAGTGACCTCATTCGGCTCGGAAAAAGGCGCATTAGCAGGCTTAGCAGAAGGAATTTTCATTAGCTTAACAAGAGGAACAAAAGTGACCTTTAGATTAGGGTGATCAACCCTTTCAGTGAGGATGCCAGTCGATTGGTCCTCACTGGGGGTAGAAGAGCATGTCCCAAAACTTCATATAACTAGGTAAGGTTCAGATTTGGATATCTACTTTAGAACGTTTCACAAGTTAGGTCAATTCCCTCATTAACTCGTTCACGAACAATACCCTCAACTGTCACCTCAGGTTCTTAAAGCTTGGTGGCCACAAGCATGGATATTTTCTTCTCGACTTCTAAGCACTGCTCTAGCTCCTAGCACTTCTCTTCAGACTCTTGGCGAAGCCTCTAGCATTCCTTTCTTAACTCATTCAAATTAGATTCAAGGGTGATCATCCTCATGCTGGACTCCGTTTTGGAAGACCCCACCGTGATCACTCTGAACTGAAGCTCTTTCATCTCTCGAGCTAACTTGGCCTTCTCAACCTTGAACTTGTTCCTTTCTAAGACCAAGTCTCTTTTCTTCCTCTCAGCTAATTTATAAACTCCCGCGACCTCGAGGAAGCATTAACGATGATGTCTCAGTATACTACAGCTACATATTGGATCTAAATCAATAAACATAAAAGTGATCAAACATTATAAAAAATAAAAGGAATATTTTCTCTTCTAAACACAAAATGAAGTTAAACTCACTCGGCTCATACACCTTATTAAATAGCCCACAAGTCCTAGAGCTGAGGTACTAGTAAAAGCCTCGGAGTGTTTGGGATTAATCTTTATTACTTGTTGGTTAAGACATGGAAGGAAATTGGTGAATAATTCCCTTTTATCTTCGGGAAGGTCCTCTGGTGTAAGCTGAGGCGTCACAATAGCCTCCTCAACTTTTTGGCTATACAGCCCTTTCTTTTGTTTAGGCACATCACCCTTTGCCACTACAATAACTTTTCTTTTGCTTTTCCCCTTATCCATCTTAGAAGCAGAGAAAGGTGGTAAATTACTTCGGATCACAACTCCTTTGTTAGAAGTTGGAGTTTTTTGGAACTAAAAGGCTTAGTAACACTAGAAGGAGTAGACGTCCCAAAAGAGCCTTTAGGGGCAGGAGACCCAGCCCTAGTTCTTGAAGTTTTGAAGGCCTTCTCAATTTTTTTACCTTTGGCCAATTACCTCAGCATATCACGAGGGATTGGCACAGGCTTTTTAGGAGCCATATCTCATGTTATAGAAAGGTGACATCAGGATTAGTTATTGTGATATAACACAAGGAAGAAGAAGAGAAATCGCTTGCCAACTTGGGCTTTCTTTGAAGCGACTTGGCCTTTAGACACTCAAAAATTCACAAGACATAATGAAATCAGATCAGTATCAGAGAGAAAAGATTTTTGGCTAATTACTAAAGACCTAGCCATTTCAACCTTCTCCAAACTTTGAGCACTCAACTTACACAAATCACTCTAGGTGATTGCTTCTCCAAATAATCTAGGCACCTAAATATTATGATTCTAGTCACCACCAACAAAGAACTACTTATTCTTCCAATCCTTGTTGCAGGATAAATTGCCTGTTATAGGATTGAGCCTCTCAAGAAGGGTTTGAAGGTAATACCAATTAAGGTTTTTTACTGGGTTCCTCTTCAAGAGGAATATGTACTCAATTTGCTTTATAGTAGGAGTAGAATTTGAAAGTTGACTCTACAAAACAAATAAGCCTGACAAAATTCTTTAACTGTTAAGATTCAGTTGGTAGAGGGCAATGCTAAAGAAATCAAAAATACTAGCAAAATAGTCCTGAAGTGGGACTTTGACCCCAAGATGGAATAATTCCTCATTGAAGGAAATTTCTCCATTAGAGGGTAATTCAGAAGTTCATCCTCCTTAGGAACCCTAAGGTAAATTCCCTCAGGAATGTTGTAACAATAGGTATAAGTTCCTAAGTTTGACTTGGTAATGGAAGAAATGAATCAGTTCGCTTCATAAGGTGCTAAGCTTCTTGTCTTCGGGATAGGGGGATTAGAGATAACGACTAATTCTTCTTCAGAGTTGTTTTCCCTAGAGGCAGTTTCGATATCATTTGAAACAAAATCCATCTTTATTCATCAAATAGAAAAATAAAACATCAAGAGCTGTTCCGGGTCATCAACAACTTGTAAAGTATCTACTTAAGGTCTCTAACCCTAGAAAACTATTCAACATTTATCTTATCCAACTAAAAATACCAAAAATCAGATATAATTAAAAAGTTACAAGGAATAATATAAACTTACCAGTTTTTAGTTGAGGAAAAAGAGGAGCTTAGACAAAAAATCCTTCCTTGAAGTTCGAAGTCTTGTTTCTGTTGAGGTTACTTGTAATGAGAAGAAAGTTGCAGTATGAAATGACAACAAATGAAGTGAAGAGTGAAAGAAAAGGTATTTAGAGGAACAGAGAAATCCCAGCTATTGATACGAAGGATAGATCAAGGGACGAGATGATGCTACATTAGATGAAAGGTTATAGAATGACCTTCATAAATGCAAAAATGAGCGATCATCATGAGGGCCGGGAAGATCTTTTGAAGCTCGAAACATCGTGACCCTAGGAACTAATGGAAGATTGTCGTATGAGTGAAGGCCAGCGGATTCCAAGTTAAGCATTTAAAATTGACATACAAGCACGTCTTTTCACATCGTATTTTTTAGTTTTCGCCAAAACAGTTATTTTTTTACTAAAACAAGGGGGACTAATGTTGGTGATACGGTCTGGGATATAAGTCAAGCTCAATAGACTGTGAGCTCAAGTTAGAGTCCCATAAAGAATTAAAGAAGAGTTTGATGCTTGGCTCAATCCAAGAGATATTATCTAGGGGATAACAAGAACCTCAGGTATAGTGAGAGCCGAGACCTCTTAAGGTCAAATAAAAGACCTCGGGTTCAGATGTCGATTTTAGGAATTCTCTTACTTATGGAGGCTTCGAGAACAACTTGAAGAGGGTATCAGAAAAGCAATGTAGTCTGAGCTCATCTTTCGACAGTTACTTATCTGTAAAGTATTCATTTTCTCTTCAATTTTTTTCCGAATTATGAAGGAACTTTAACCTAGTAGATGTATTCTGCAAGTAGGGCTCATTCTATAATAAGGATCCATGACCTAGTAGATATATTTTGCAAGAAAGGCTCAAAATCCCTCTAAATCCAAAAAATCAATGTTTAAAAAATAGAATTTCAGTGATTTTCGAAATCCAAGTACCACAGAATTATTTTTTTTCAGATTCCATGAAATTATACTAGATTTGGGAGACTTAATAGAAAACAATGTCTATAAAAAGTGGAACAGAGACAACCAAGTATGTATGATGAAACAACCCTAAAATATACATACAATCAGTCATAGTCTTCTCCTTTTGTTTTCTTTTCTCCCTAAAAAATTTATAAGCAAAACTCTAACTTAAGTATCGGAGGGTTTTCGTCAGACCACTGAGTTTTTTTCCCTTTGTTTTTGTTGTGATTTCAGGTTGGACAACATTTAATCAAGAGGAAAAGATGGGTACTGATGCACTGAGTCTAAAGAATGATTTTTGCTGCATCAACATAACAAACTCCATAAGTGCGAGAAAAGATGAAAAATAACTCAATTTTAACTCATTTTGTATAGTACATGAATTTCTTAAAATTAAGGCGAGTTCTAAATCATTTTCTAAAGCTATTTTCCTATATGCATCTTGAAAATAGCATAGAATTCGAAGTACATAATAAGGGCCCGTCCGATATCATTTTTGCCTTTTGTTTTCATTTTTATTTTAAAATTCGACGTAAAACGTGTCCTTTATTATTTTGTTAAAATTAAACCCATAAAACAAAAAAAATACAAATTACACATTTATAAGTTAAACTTATAAAATGGTTTAAAGTTGTTTTTATCTATTTTATAAAATAAATCACAAAACAAATTATAAAATACTCCTCTCACCCAAATCAAACATTCTTATCTATTCTCTTTTCTCCTGTTCTCTTTTTCCTATTCTCTCTCTCAAAAACCCTAGCTTTCACTACTCACACACTTTCAAAGGCGCCTTTCACTCATTTCTTTGCACATGGTTCATACGGTTTGAGCTAGAATACTGGTTTTCAAGTTTTGGTTTTCGCTTATGCTTCCTTATTTTGATATTTTGAATATGATGTTCTCACTTTCGTTGATGATCTGTTTATTTTCGTGATTTCACTTCATTATTTTGTTCTTCAATTTTTTACCATATACCAACATTGAAGAGCGTGTGCATTACAAGTCAACTAAAATTCTTCAACAACTGTCGAATTCTTATTTGTGATTTAAGCCATTTTAAGCTATGGTGAGTTATTTTATATATTTTTAGATTTTTTAGTATTATGAATTCTTTTATGTGGTGTGCATAAATGTGATGATCTTGTCCCTAGATCTCAACGATCACTTAATCATCACTCGTCTTCTCTTTCTTTCCATTTTCTCTTTTGATTCGAATCGAACCAACTTTGAAGCATAGATTCAATTCTTGTTGGTAATTAAGATTTCACTTTTTATTTTTAATTTTTTTAATTAACTTTATGTTTGTTGTCTCTCTTTTTCTTTTTGATTTAATTTGTTAGAAGATGTGTTTATTCTATTTTGACCTTTTTTTATTGATTTTATTATTGGAAATTGTTCGCATTCTTATTTATTCTGATTATGAAGTGAATCAGTTGAACTGAGGGCAACTTTATCTTGATTTACTTTTATTAGTTATGGGGTTTAATTGTTATAAAATTTGTTGAATATAGGTCCTTGTATTTTTTAATGAGGTTTAAATTGTTCTGGGTTTGTATTTATGGATGGGATATTTGTATGAAATAAGTAAATTTGTTGTTGTTGATGACAAAAAACAATCAATGGAATTATTGAACTGCTAGGTTTTTAGTGCCATTAAAAGCTCTTTCAAATAGTTAAAAGTGCTCATGTTTATTGTTAGTCTTGGCTAAACATAGCTTTTTGTCTCATTAAAGCACTTGAAGTGTTGTTTGGAAAAGCACTTCGTGTATGTTTTCTCCAAGATCAGTTTTAGGTGCTTTTGTTGAAAGCACCTTTTGCAAAAGGATTCCAAAAGCAATATATTATTCCTTATTAGACTTAGAAGCTTTTGGATTAGTTTTTAGATTAATAATTTTTGGAATCTCAAATGTTCGGTTGAGTAATCAATTCTTTTAATGGATGAGATTTGAAAATTGTTCATTTGAGCTTGATATACAGAATGATACTATAACATTTGCTATTTTTACAGTTGTACGAAATTAGAATATAGAGATTTATGAGGTATAAAATGGTAAAAATATTCAGGGTAAATTTAGACTCTCATATGAAGTGTTTTGTAATATAAATATTTTGGAAAGATGGACTAAATTGTTTAAATTTAAGGACTTGATTAGTAGACTTTGAGAAGTTGAAGGACTAAAATGATAATAGCCAAGCAAATATCTTTATAAAACACTAAAAACACAATAATTTCTTCATTTCTTCTTTCTTCTCACCCGTAACTTTCTTCCTGTCTTCAAAATTGGCTCCCATCCATTTAAATCAAAATTTCTCTTTAAGATTTCAAGTTTATTTGATAATTAAGGTGAGTTTCTTTAATTTTCTTAACTATTTTCATGATTTTATTGAGGAATTAGGTTGAGAAATATGGGAAATCTGAAATACCATTTTTCTAGCATGATTTTGTGTTGATTTTTGTTTAATTTGTTAAGATTAAAATGAGATTTGGAAGCATGAACAAGGGAAGAAAAAGAGATACAAAAACAGGGGAATTAAGCTTGCTTAATAAGGGTCCGTTTTGGTATTTCTAGGTTTGATATTGATGTGTTTTTATTTTTCTGATATTTTTCCTAGAAACTAGACATCTAAATGAAAATTTTTGGTATTTAATCATCTCAATCAGATAAGTAAAAAAATAATTAAGAACTTTTGAAATAAGCTGATCTGCAGGAACCCTATTACAACGTAGGCTCGGAAATCTAAATTAATCTTCAAGATTTTGTTATTAATGTTTATATAAGTTATTTTTCTCTTAAATTAGACTTGTCTATGGAATTTATTCAATTGAAATTACCTTAAAATAAGTTACCAAATTAAAGTTATTATTTTTCAAAGTTAGGATATCAATATAGAATTCAAGATAAACTTTAATATTTTAAGGAATTGTTGTGAATGAATGATTGATTATTATGGATTATCATGGTGTATGAATGTGTGGTTATTTACTGATATTTGATGATGTTTGAGTATATGTAAAAAGCAATAGAAAATAATTGAGTAATAGAAGGAAAAAGAAAGAAGAAAATGATGAATTGTGGAAGAAAAAAGAAATGGGAATATGGAAGGGATTTAGACATTATAAGTTATTTGAGCATGTATTTTATGATGTGAAATGATTATTGGCTAATATCTACATATATATATATATATATATCGTGTAGATATATCTCGTGTGCGAGAGGGATTAGACGACGTGAATCGCGAAATATAAAATTTGACGATTTCTGTGAGTAGATAATTTATATAACATGTTTCAACTAAATTAAATATAAACCTTGAATTATTTCTTTACATGAATATATTAATTTATAAACCGAAGTATTTTATGGATATAACATGATGCATTATTTCTAGGTATGAATATACTTTTAAATTCAAATTTATTTATGTATATAACTTGTTAGAAACCCTTATGATTATCTATATGAATTGTAAATATGGTTTACAAAAATATGTTTATGAATGAGATTTTTATTTATGGTAATATATGATTTTGGCTCCATCGAACTTAATGTGTAAGAGTATGTCCTAATTGGAATATGGGAACTGCGTGCTACGCCTTCATGGCGAGAGCCACCTCCAGAATCCCTTATTCCATTATTTGAATTTAGGAGTTGCATATTACGCCTTCGTGGCGGGAGCCACCTCTAGAGTCTCGATCTTGTGTATTAGCTCTTTGGGAGTGCATCATATTACACATATACCTTTAGGGCGTATTTATAGTGTTATTGGCTTTTGGGGTTGGCTACTAGTATGCCATATTTCTATGGATTTTCACAGTTAGTTTATGAATAGAAATTATACACGATAGTAAAGGGAGCCTAAGACATGATACATGGATTGATCATTACGAAAATTGTTCTACATGACTCTACTACAAATACTTTGTTTTTATTATGATAAAAACTTTTCATCTACATAGTATTTATTTATATGGTTATTGGATAGACAACATTGACTTAAAAAGGGTGATATTGATTTTATCCTCAACGCTCTTGTATATAAAAAATTTGTATACTACATTGTATCATGATTTTATTAAAATGATTTAACAGGTCTACTCACTGAGATGTATAATCTCATTCTTTTAAAAAAAATTCTCCTCTCAGGTAATTGATAAAGCAAGAAGTTACCACCTTCCTTAGCTTCAAAGGTTGAACATAACATATTTGACGTGGTGGATATCCATTCTGCACAGTTTATGAATCTAGATTTTATTTTGTTGATGTCGTTGTTATCTTATTGTGGCTTTTGGGTTGTATAAGTGTGTGTGTGTGTGTGTGTGTGTGT
>JAXCLQ010006228.1:3351-26807 GCA_035584115.1 Cedrela odorata
TTTTGTACTTTCCTTTTCTCTGAATATTTTAAAGCTATATTATCAATGTTCCTGCTCAGTTTGTGGAATCTGTTTTCAGGTGTAGCTTCACTGTTCTTACATCAGAGGGATTCCTTCATTATATTGAGATAAGCAAGGAGCCGAGTGCCTCAATTTCCTCCACGTGCGCTTCAAGTAGTGCATTCACTTTGAGGAGGCAGTTTCCTCAGAATGTTTTCTGCATTGACTATATTCCCGAACTTTCTTTGCTGGTAGCTGTCAGTAATACTGTCACTACATCACTGTCCTCTAGTGGGAGTACTGGTATAGTTTCATATCATCTATTTCCTTGTGGCCTTTGAATAAAACTTTCTAATTAAACGGACCTTTGTAAATCTGGTTTGCTACTGATTTAGCAATAAAATCAGCACAAATACTATATGGAAAGAATCAGAATGACTTGATAGAGTTTTGTGATTCGCTTTTCCCTTTTTTAATGGGAGATGTTTTCCTTTAACAGTTTAAAAAAGTCCTTTAAACATTTTTATCAGTCAAGTTTCATCATATCATATCTTTATTTTAACTATTTTTTTAATTAGTTATTCATTTTTCTTCCAGGGTCCTGTTGTATTTCTCTTTGGCGTAGATGTCAAAATTTAGAGCTGGAACAATTATTCTCTACTCAGTTTGAAGGTTTATATTGCAAACCTAAAGCTCCTGTAGAGCAGTTTGCTGATCCAAAGGTACTAATGTCACCACTGGGAAAATTTGTTGCTACTTGTGATATGACTGGATGTTTGCACATATTTAAGATGGATAATGATAATTATTCCCTTTCAAAGTTTGCTTGTGGAGAGAGGGAACTTTTTAGTAATATTGTGGACTTTACTTGGTGGTCTGATCACATACTTACTCTTGCAAAAAAGAGCAGCATTGTTACCATGGTTGACATCCTTAGTGGTTTAAAAGTTCTAGAGAATGATCCTGTATATGCAGTGCTTGTTTTGGAAAGAGCACAGAAACTTCAAGGTCATGTTTTTCTTCTGGAGAATAAATCACTTGAAGAGAGACACAATGCATCTAATTATGACAGGGAAACAACTGACTCAAATGCAAAGCAGATCAGTGAAGACAGATTTAATCATTCCAGCAGTTTACTCTGGAGCTTAGTATCATTTTCAGAGAGATCAGTTCCTGAAATGTATAGTATTTTAATTAGCAACCACGACTATCAGTCTGCTTTGGACTTTGCTAATTGTCACAGATTGGATACTGATGAAGTTTTTAAATCACAGTGGTTGTGTTCTAGCCCAGGAATAGATGAAATAAATATGTTTTTGTCAAAGATTAAGGATCAAGCTTTTGTACTTTCTGAATGTGTAGACAAAATTGGACGAACAGAAGATGCTGTGAAGGGTTTACTTGCACATGGGCTGCGCCTTACTAACCAGTATAAGTTTTCTGAATCAGAAGATGACCAATGTAGCAAAATATGGGATTTCCGTATTGCTAGACTTCAGTTGTTACAATTTGGAGACAGGTTGGAGACATATCTTGGGATAAACATGGGCAGGTATCATACTGTTCTAAGATATAATTATTTAATTTAGCATGAATAATGATTTATGGAATTTTATTATGTATATCATTCACTGGATGGTTTCTCCTGACTGACATGTTATTGAAGTAGTCTTGTGCAGGTTTTCTGTGCAGGAATATGGCAAATTTCGTGTTATGCCTATTAATGAAGCAGGAGTAAACCTTGCTGAAAGTGGAAAAATAGGGGCCTTAAATCTTCTTTTTAAGCGTCATCCGTACTCACTGGCTTCTTCTATGTTGCAAATCTTAGCTGCTATTCCTGAGACACTTCCTGTTCAAACATATGCGCAGCTTCTTCCTGGAAGGTGTCCTCCTACAAGAGTTGCTATGAGAGAAGAAGATTGGGTTGAATGTGACAAGATAGTAAGTTTTATTGGGAGACTACCTGAGAATCACGAGATCAGTGCCCAGATTAAAACTGAGTCCATTGTCAAGCGGTGCCTGGGATCGCTTTGGCCATCAATTAATGAACTTTCAATATGGTACAAGAGTAGAGCCAGAGATATTGATTGCTGTAGTGGGCAGCTGGACAACTGCCTCTGCCTGATTGACTTTGCTTGTCGCAAAGGTCTCACGGAGTTGCAGCAGTTCCATGAGGATATTTCATACTTACACCAACTTATTTATGTTGATGAAACCGATGGTGAAATGTGCTTCAGTATGAGTCTTACTGCTTGGGAACAATTATCTCACTATGATAAATTTCGTACAATGCTCAAGGGAGTGAAAGAGGAAAATGTGTTAAAAAGGTTACAAGATAAGGCAATTCCATTTATGAGAAATAGGTCTCGTGATCTGACATCTGTCAGTCAAGAGCAGGTTACAATTGATCAAGGTTCTGTAGACCATAATAAGGATGAGTCATTTCTGGTTAGATGGCTGAAGGAGATTGCTTTGGAGAATGAATTAGACATGTGCTTAATGGTCATTGAGGAAGGGTGTAGAGAGTTTCAAAGTAATAGCTTTTTCAGGGATGAGAATGAAGCTGTTGATTGTGCTCTCCAATGCATATATTTGTGCACAGCAACTGATAAGTGGAGTACCATGGCTGCCATATTGTCAAAGCTTCCACAAAAACAAGGCAAGTACTGCTTTAAGTTTCGAACTATGGCAGATGAGATTGTATTTTTTTCCAGATATTTATGGGTATGACTTAGTTTAATGTCCTTTTGTATTTCAGCAGTATTAACAATTTAAGATATGCTTGCCTTCTGTATGAATTATTGGGACTTTTACCGCTTTATTTTAAAGTGAATCATTTTCTACAATGTACTACCTTATAGATGAAATCTTAACGGCAAATCTCACTCATGCTTGTATATAGCTTCTAGATGAAATTCATATTGGAACATCTGTTCTTGATCATGACAGAGATTTTCAACTTCTGCAGACTGTGAAATATTTATTGACGGCCTTGAGGGGAGACTCAAAATAACAGAAGGCCATGTTGAAGCTGGGAGACTTTTGGCTTTTTATCAGGTTTGTTATTCCTTTTTAGTCACAAATGCTTTTGATTTTTCTCTTTGAATGGCATTGCACTAATATGTTGGTGTTAAGTGCTAATCCGTGTTTTCCTTCATGTGCTTGATATTGAGAAATCATGGAAATTTTCTACCAACAGGAAACCGGCAATTCATGTTAAAAGTAAATTGGTTCCTTGGTTGCATGAAATAAATTTGTCAAATTTCCTTTATGTTATACTTATGTACTCTCTATAAACTTCTAATGTCAAAAAATCTTTTGTGGGACATTGGTGTGTACTCTTTTTGACTAATGAAAGGGATACCTGACCCAGTCCGCATAGTCCTCGATTCTGGATGTGGGCAAACCTAGACAGATAGGGTGTGTGGCAGTGGAAAGCCTGATCTTTTTATGATGTTTGCAGAGAGAAATTGCTAATGTTTGGAGGAGTTGAGCAATTTATCTGTTATTTGGAGGTGGGATCATCAAGGGTTCTGTTCTCTTGACTGAATTTTCTGTTCATTTCTTCAATGTTGCTTGTGCAAGGGTTGTCTTCTTTCCTTTTCATAGAATCTCTAATTCATTGTTAAAGTAAGGGCTAAGTGTCATCTATTATTATTGTAGAAAGCCTCTCTCTTTCCCTTTTATTTATGACGTTTGACCATTATGATTCTTGAAACTATTTGGCAATAATGAAGATGAATTTTGAATATAAATTTCCCGATTTTTTTTCATCAATAATGAAAGCCATTGGATAATGCGTATGAAAATAGAGCTACTGTGTTTTATGACTGATGCTTGCATAAATATGAATGTGAGAGATATTTAGATTTTAATACTACTTGTTTGCTTTCAGGTTCCAAAGCCAATGAATTTTTTCCTTGAGGCTCATTCGGATGGAAAAGGTGTAAAACAAATTCTTCGTCTTATACTCTCAAAGTTTGTTCGACGACAGCCTGGACGATCTGATAATGACTGGGCAAACATGTGGCGTGATATGCAGTGTCTGCAAGAGAAGGCTTTTCCTTTTGTGGACCTAGAATATATGTTAATGGAATTCTGCAGAGGACTGCTGAAAGCTGGGAAGTTTTCTCTTGCAAGGAATTATTTAAAGGGCACAAGTTCAGTTACTTTAGTGTCGGAGAAGGCAGAAAATCTAGTTATCCAAGCTGCGAGGGAGTATTTTTTCTCAGCTTCTAGTCTTTCTTGCTTGGAGGCAAGTATGTCAATGACTTGTTTTCTTCACTGGCTTAGGATATCCCGGAACTGTTTACTTCACAATTCAACTCTAATCTGTGTTGTCTTTTTTTTTTCCTTATTTTGAAATTACGTTGACTAATACCCTAGTTCTATTTCTTAAATTTTTTGCATCTGTATACATTTTTTTTCTTTCGGTACCTTGAAAATTTAACAATTCACGTCTTCCATAAAATTCAGAGTCCTCATTAAATTATGAAATTCATTTAAACAGACCATTAATCAGAGTTCATTGGTTGCTATATAATTTTAGTTTTGCTATAGAGCTCTATAAGCTAAATCCTTGATGAAATCCAAGTCAATATGCTCTACTGAGTTGTTGCATGTCAATATTTTTATAAATTTATTTTCCAATGCTGTAATGATTTGCAGATCTGGAAGGCCAAGGAATGTTTGAATTTATTGCCTAGCAGCAGAAATGTTAAAGCAGAGGCTGATATTATTGATGCAATTACCATTAAACTCATCAACCTTGGAGTGACACTTCTACCCATGCAATTCAGGCAAATAAAAGACCCAATGGAGGTGATTAAAATGGCAATCACAAGTCAAGGTGGAGCTTATCTACATGTCGATGAACTCATTGAGGTTGCCAAACTTCTTGGATTGAACTCTCCAGAAGACATATCTGGTGTCGAGGAAGCTATTGCTCGAGAAGCTGCAGTTGCCGGTGATCTGCAATTAGCTTTTGATCTTTGCCTTGTTTTGGTAAAAAAAAGGCATGGTTCCATTTGGGACTTGTGTGCTGCAATAGCAAGAGGTCCTGCCCTTGAAAATATGGATATAAGTTCTCGAAAGCAGCTACTAGGTTTTGCTTTAAGCCACTGCGATCAAGAATCGATAGGTGAGTTGCTCCATGCATGGAAAGATCTGGACATGCAAGGCCAATGTGAGACTTTGATGACGTTGACGGGGACAAATTTTCCCAAATTCTCAATTCAAGGGTCCTCAGTTATCTCACTTCCGGGATACAGTGTTCAAGATATAGTTAACCTAAAACATTGCTCTGAACTGGTTGAAGGGGTCAGCAGTAATGATCAAGAAGTACATCTCAATAACATAAAAAATACACTCTCCATTGTTGCCAAGAATTTGCGTATTGAAAGTGAAATCAACTGGGATTTGCTTTTGGCAGAAAATGGAAAAAAATTGTCTTTTGCTGCTTTACAACTTCCATGGTTGCTTGAATTAAGTAGGAAAGAAGAATACGGCAAGAAAATGACGCATGGCTTAATTCCTGGAAAGCAGTATGTGAGTGTAAGAACACAATCCATGATCACCATACTGTCCTGGTTGGCACGAAATGGCTTTGCTCCCAAAGATGATTTGATTGCCTCTCTGGCAAAATCAATTATAGAACCTCCTGCTACTGAAGAGGAGGACATTTTGGGCTGCTCATTCCTGTTGAATCTTGTGGATGCTTTTAACGGGGTAGAAGTGATAGAAGAGCAGTTGAGAATAAGGGAAAACTACCAAGAAATTTGTAGCATGATGAATTTGGGATTGACATATTGTTCATTGCACAACTATGGAGTAGAATGTGAGGGTCCTTTCCAGAGGAGAGAGCTACTGTGGAGGAAGTTTAAAGAGAGGCAGACACCGCTTAGTTCTGGTGAATGGCTTTATTTCTTTTCTTGACTTCTAAAATTTAGATTGCATGTTTAGAAATGCTAAGAGTTAATACATTATAATTTACTAGTAATGCTGTATTCATCTGCTTCTTTGGTTACTTCTTGAGTTCAGGAGAATTAAACAAGATTGACAAAGTACAGGCTATGTTCTGGCAGGAATGGAAACAGAAATTAGAAGAAAAAAAGCGCGTTGCTGACCGTTCCAGAGTGTTAGAGCAAATAATTCCTGGAGTTGACACTGCACGCTTTTTATCTGGTGACATTAACTACATGGAGGGTGTTGTTTCCTCTCTGATTGAATCAGTAAAGTTGGATAAGAAGCACATCTTAAATAATTTGTTGAAATTGGCTACCACCTATGGCTTGAGTCGTGCCAAGGTGTGTGGTACTTGACATACCACAGACTTTGTAAATATAGAATAAAAATGCCTGTTCATCTTGTAGATGATTTGTTTCCTTTTATGCTTTGCAGGTCTTACAACACTACCTAAGTTCTATCCTTGTTTCTGAGGCTTGGACTAATGATGATATAATTGCTGAAATCTCAGAAGTCAAAGAAGAAATACTTGGTCATGCTCCAGAAACCGTCAAAACTTTATGCTTAGTTGTCTACCCTGCTGTTGATGGGCGCAACAAGCAACGCCTTGGTTTCATTTATGGCCTCCTCTCTGACTGCTGCTTCCAGCTGGATGATGCAAAAGAATCTTTACCAGAGTTGCACTCAGGTCCAGCAGGTGCATCCACTTTTGGATTAGCTCATTTCTTTACCATCTTTGAGCAGGAATGCAAAAGAGTTTCCTTTATTAAGAACCTGAACTTCAAAAACATTGCCAAATTAGGTGGTTTGAATTTGCAGTCTTTTAGCAGTGAGGTCTATGCGCACATAAGTGACTTTACCTTGGAAGCCTTGGCAAAAATGGTGCAAAGCCTGGTCAGTATCTATACTGATGAGGTGCCAGATGGTCTGATATCTTGTCAGGATGTTTATAAATATTATGTACTGAGTTTGTTGAAAAATTTGGAGAGTACAGCTAAAGCAGATTCTAGTGTTGAAAGCCCTGAAAACTTTCAGGGCTTTATTAATCAACTTGAGCAAACCTATGATTGTTGCAGAGCGTATATCGGACTTTTGGCTCCTTCCGATGCTTTGGATACAATGAAGCAGTACTTCAATGCAATTATACCGCTTTATGGTTCTCATGGGAGCATACCTGATAACTCAACATGGCAGGACTGTCTCATCTTACTGATGAACTTTTGGATGAGAGTGAGTGGAGAAATGCAAGCAATTGTAGCCAGCGAGAGTTCAGTAGACAATCTCAGTTTCAATCCAGAGTGCTTAATGATTGTTTTAAAGGTTCTGATGAGGTTGGTGATGGAAGACAGCATCTCACCAAGTCAGGGCTGGGGCACCATCATCAGCTATGTCAATCACGGTCTAATAGGTAGCTTTGCTACTGAAATTTTCATTGTCTGCAGAAACATGATATTTTCAGGTTGTGGGTTTGGAGCCATTTCAGAAGTATTTTCAAAAGTAGTGGCAGAGTGTAGTTCTACAACTTCTGATTCTGAATTCCGGGATCTTCCCCATTTATATTTAGATTTAATGGAACCCATTTTACAAAATCTGATCAGTGGGTCTCATGATCACCGTAATTTGTATCATTTGTTGTCTTCTCTAAGTAAACTGGATGGGGATCAGGATGAGCTGAAGAGGGTCAGGCATGTGGTTTGGGAGAGAATGGTCAAATTTTCTGAGAATTTGCAGTTACCAAGTCAGGTTCGAGTTTATGCTCTGGAGCTTATGCAATTCATCTCAGGCTGGAACATCAAGGGTTTCTCTTCTGAACTACAATCCAATGTTCTGCCTTGGGAAGGGTGGGAAGAGTTGCCCAATACAAGTAAAAAAAGTGAATCTACTGCCATTCAGGGGTTTACGGAGAAAATGGATACTTCTAGCAGGTTTACAAACACCTTGGTTGCCCTTAAAACGACTCAGCTTGCAGCAGCTATCTCACCAAACATAGAAATTACCCCTGATGATCTTTCCAATGTTGAGACTGCTGTTTCTTGCTTCTTGAAGTTGTGTGGAGGTGCCAGTAAAAATGCTCATTTTGATGCTTTGGTAGCCATTTTGGAAGAGTGGGAAGGGCTTTTCGTAATTAATGATGAAGTAGCTTCCATAGAAGCATTTAATGCTGAAAACAACTGGAGCAATGATGATTGGGATGAGGGATGGGAAAGCTTTCAGGAAGTAGAACCTCTTGAAAAAGATAAGAAAAAGAACTCTACTTCTGTTCATCCTTTACATGTATGTTGGATGGAGATTTTCAAAAAATTCATCACAATGTCTCGGTATAGAGATGTGGTGAGAATGATTGATCAATCCTTATCAAAATCTAATGGAGTTTTGCTTGACGAGGATGATGCCAAAAGCTTGAACAATATTGTGCTCGGGATTGATCCTTTTTTAGCTTTAAAGATGGTGTTGTTATTGCCTTATGAAGGGATATATTTGCAGTCACTGAATGCAGTTGAAGAAAAACTGAAAGAAGAAGGCATCTCTGAAACAATTGGCAGGGACCATGAGTTCTTACTGCTCGTGTTGTCTTCCGGAATTGTATCAACTATCATCACCAAATCTTCCTACGGTACTATCTTATCTTATCTATGCTATCTAGTAGGAAATTTCTCGCGCCAGTTTCAAGAAACCCAATTATCGAAGCTTACAAAGGGAGGAAGAAATGAATGCAGAAACATGTCTCACGACTTGCATCGTTTCAGAAGAATCCTCTTCCCCGCCTTTATATCAGAACTTGTGAAGGCAGATCAGCAGATTTTAGGTGGATGTCTCATTACCAAAGTCATGCACACAAATGCTTCTCTCAGTATCATCAATGTAGCTGAAGCTAGTCTGAATAGGTACTTAGAAAAACAGCTTCAACTGCTGCAAAATGAAGAGTTTTCTCTCGAGGAAATGAATTGTTGTGAAACATTGAAGAATACAGTTTCCAGCTTGAGAGACAAGTTGGGAAATTTGATGCAATTTGCTTTGCCATTGCTTTCTAGAAATGTTAGATGAAAGTTTTTGGTATGTGTTGGCAACCGGGGTTAGCAATTATAGATGATTGTCACATAGTTTATCAAAAGAACCTAAAAATATAAATTTTATCTGGGTCAGAGTGACTCATGTGGAATTGAGTTGTAAGTTTTTATTTATTTATTTTGTTTTTACACCAGATTTAATAAGTGCAAATTGAAACACAAGTGTTACAATTGATGCAATAAGGAATAAAAAAATTTATGTGATAATTGTTTTGGTATTATCATGGTATCAATAATTAGCTAAAATTAATGACATAGGTAGTGATATAATATTATTTAAAATAAAATATTTATAAAAAAAAAAAAAAAAAAAAAGTGATCGGTATGTATGTGCAATTTGGTAAATAGGTTTATCCCATTGTCAGATTGTTTCATATTAATAATTTAAAGAATTGGCTGCACTGCTGGTTAATTAATTAAATAGCAAATTCCTTTTAAATGCTTATTATTACTCCGTTTGTTTGGAATTAGTACATGATAAAATATTACACCCTTGGCTCACACAAATACTATGCAACTTCCAATTTATTTATTTATTTTCATCTACCTTTGAAATTTCCCGGTAAAATTATAACACGTGGAAATCTAACTGTAAGTTATAAAAAGTAGATCATAATACTCTCCGTGAAGTATACTCGCCGTATAAAGCAATCGCGTTCTTCAAAAAAAAAAAAAAAATACCCACAGCGAGTATATTTTTTTTTATTTACTCGATCGCGTGAAACAACTGTACAGTTCAGACAAAGTCTGTACGCGTACAAAGCTCCTACTCTACTTTCGAGTTCTACCTGGAATGTGAAGAAAAATTCAGTACAACTGCTCGACAAGGTCAGTTTCAGCTTATAGATTTTCTGTGAATGATGTGTCTTGAATTCTCAATTCTAGATGGGATGGATTATTTTTTGAAATTTTTATTTTTGCGTTTTTTTAGCATTTTAACCAGATTATGTTGTCTCTGCTGGTTAACCGTCGAATTAGTGATAAGATCTGAACTGGGTGTTTTGAATTTGCAATTCATTGTGCAATTAATGAAAACTATCCTCAATTTAGATATGTATGGCTGACATTTGGTTGGATTTGGATAGTGATTGTGGATCATAAGTGTGTATTTTGGTGGAATTCTTGTCTGGTGAATTAAACTTAGTAATCTTTAAAATTTATTCCAAGATTCCAGATACAGGAAGATTTATGATTATTGCATTTCAAGGATTTTCAATTTCCTTATTACTCCTCTTCAGCTTTAGCTGAGTTCTTGGATTCTTTCTATGACATTATCAACCTTCGTTGTCTAGATTGTTGTTATTTCAGTTCTTGAATCTCGTCTGGTTCTGTTTTCGGCCCCCGTCATCCTATTCTTGGATACGATATGTTTCTAAACTCTGATTGATTTTTGAGAGAAAAGTTAGCAAATGGACAGATTGAGAAGGGAAGAAATCACATAATTCTGCTTTCAGTAGAGGGCGGTTTGTTTCTTTTGTATCACAAACAAAGTTAATGTGTTTGAAATTTTGCTGGTTCATTGCTTTGCCTGTTCTCTTCATTTTGCTGGATTTCAGTGAGTTTTGAGTTCCCCTTTTTAATGCTAGAATCTTAGGAATTTGGTGATGTAAAGTATGCAGGAAGTGGAAAGTCTTAGCATCCGACAACATTCTGTGGTCGAACCTATTCAAAGAAAGATGGGGAGAAGATCGTGCTGAGTTCTACACCCCAATCGGATCAAAATCATGGAAAGATGTGTACGAGGTGCAAGACCGATGTGATCGAGTTGGATTGTAAGGTTAAAAAAAAAAAAAACTCAGTCACTATGATCTGCATCATTGCAAATTTTGTGGAGTATATGTGTAACAAGAAATTCATGCATATGTTCTCCATGAGATTGAAGATAATCCGAGAAGGTGTTGACTACTATGTTGTCCACCAAGGCAAAGTCCAACGCCATTTGGGTTCAAGACGACAAAGAAAAGGGAGCGATATTCGTTCTATGAATTCGAAGGGAGATTTCAAGGGAGAAAGCTCCATGGAAGAAGAGAATTCCAGCCAAGGTATTCTGGATAGAATTCTTTTCTTCATTGGGGATTTGGAAGTTGCTTCAACAGATGACAAACGAGGCCGATTGCTGTGATGTGAATATTTTAGGCAACGTTGCGAGAAACACATTTAACATTACATTATACAGAAATTGGATATTGTGTTTTTGTATATTTATTGCAATCGCAATGTAAGCAAGCATGTCTTATTTTGTTCATATTCTTAGAGCTTGGTGCCTGTCAACATATGCACATATTGAAAAACTTGCAAGTTATCATGTTCTTACAATGTTAAAGGGTCACTAGGATGGCAAAAATCCCAAGTAAAATGAATCCATTAAATATTTTTCCCAATTTTAATGTGAATGGGGGCATAAACTCAATATAAATGTTCAATTTGTCTAATCAATTACGGTGAAGACCAGTCCAGATTTCTGTATTTATAATGACTAATATTTAGGAGAGAATTTTCAACTTATAATTTTGTGATAATTGGATACGAAAAGCTTCCCTCAAATTCATTTCCCTGTCACTCGGTCACTGGACCAAGTGGCTATATTTGTTTATACTTCGAATAATAACAATACCGATGAATTTTTTTCTACTTTGTAAGGGTTCGACGTTCTTTTCTTGACATAGATACGTTTGGAATTAATAAAAGTAGTAAAATTTAAGTTAAAAATGTTGTAAAATAAATTCATTTATCGAAAAGGAAAATAACTATGCAAATTGTTACAAATTTTTTTATTATACTTTGAAATCCCCAGAAATCTGCTGCTATTCCAAGGTCCTATCCTTTCCCCTTCTTTTCCAGTATCTAAAAAGTCAAATACAATTTACCCAAATTTTGAAGATGCTTCAGCAAATCATTACTGCAAGTTTGCTAATAAACAAAAATGTGGAAGAAGTAACACTTGTCAGCACAAATTATAAACCCAGCTTGAGATAAAAAATAATATCTGTATTACAGAAATAGACATTTAATTTCCTACAATAATTGCTAGAAAATATAATTGATGATCGCACAACATTGTTGTTTCTAATAGCGGCCAAAGAACAATTTTTAAAAGCTCTAGTGAATCCTTTCTATCCTTAGCTGGGCAGACCACTATTTTTCATCTTCATCAATAAATTGAATACACTTCAAACGACAACTGTAACTGTGTGTAGAACAAATCGAGTGGTTGTTATCAACCTTACAAGAATCACCGGTGGTCTGTCTCCTCGACATCAAATCAAATGTTTAATGGTTCCGCCTCGGTGTCCCTTTCCCTCATTGACCATTCTTGTGTTTCTGTAACAAACCCAAATGTTACCAACTATGACTACCAAGCAGTTTTGAAGTTGTGGGCGTGAAATCCATGATATATGTTCAGAAAATTCTGACTCTACAGCATTGGTACTTGAAAGATCAATTTAAGTAGCAAAAATATGGTGTGAAGATTATACTCACTTGGTTTGTCTGCAATCACCATCAGCCGCCTCTGCAAGACTGATGCCACGAAGAGGAAAATCGAGCACATACCAAACATAACAGTGATGGGGAATGCATTGACCTTAAGAGAAAACAAAACCAATAAGAAACACAGAAATTGAGATTCTAAATTAGGTTATATTCTTAGACCAGAAGAATGAGACAATATTAGAGTTACACCCAGAACATACATTGTACAGCACGACACACACAAATATATTAAGAGGAATACGGAAGAAGTTCATGATGGTGCTTCTGGCTTCCTCTGGTATGAACTGGGACCTCATCTTCATGATGGATGGCCAGAATATGCCTACACAAGCCTCAAAGGTACAGAAGCCGAGAAGCTGGATTGAACCTGAAAATGAGATTCCACCACCTTTAACCTTGGAAGGTGCTACTAGGAACTGTTTGAAATTGGTAAAATTAGAGATCGTTACAAACATATATCTAAGAAACAAAAGAAGAAGAAAAGAAAATGGAAGCAGTGACATACACTGGTTACAATTGGAAGCAAGAGGGAGATTGATGACACCACAAAAACGATCTGCATGTAGCTCTCTACCCTGGGTAATGAGCGAGCCATCAACCGAGATGCAAGGGAACTTCCCATCATTGAAGCCAACATGAAAGTTGCAAAAATAAAACCATGGGGAATTTCTTCATCATTTGGGCTTAAAGCAGGAGTCCATAGGAACACAAAGGTATACATTGAACCTTCAAACAAGGACTGGATAGCACCCAGCAACGCGATTTTTTCATCTGCAGCACATAAAATATGTTGGTAAACATTAAAGGAGAAGAAAGAAAGTAAAACCAGCTAAAAAAATCTAAAAGAACCAGATAAATAAACCATGGATGGGCGACAAACATATAGTGAGGCACTAAGAAAGACTTGGTCCATCAAATGTCACCATGATAAATTTACAGTCTGAAGTAAACATTGAACTCTTACCAGAAGCAATTGCCACAGCAGCACCCCTGAATTGGGTAAGCAAGTCCTTGCTCTCTGAAGGATCTCCATAGTTTTCAGTCCAAGATGATAAAATAATAGCCATTCCAATTGCAAGAAAGCATGCAGCAGCATCAAAAGGTGCAACGGGCCCAAGAGAAAATGAATCAACAAGAAGGTTTCCAAACAATCCAGCCAAAATAGCAACAAGACCATTGCCAAGAAATATTGCTTTTGAGAATGTTATGGATAGCCATTGTTGCTCAAAGCCCCTCTGCACAGATTACATGAGAAAACAAAGAATGAAAATGATATAACATGTGAAGTAGATAACACAATCAGGCACTGACAAGACAGAGAATGGTTGTGAACAAGTTGAACAGAAAAATGACAGTAACTAGGTATTCATAATGGTCAACAGAAGGGGAATTTAATAAATAACACATCAACAATCGAAAATTGTCAGCTAAGAACAACCAATATATTTAGCATGAACAGAGAAGAGATGCTATCCCTCACCTTGTTGTGTTCTGCAACAAGCCACGACTCAAATGATGAAAATAAGAGAGAAGTTGCGATACCTCCCAAAACACGACCTATCATTAGAACTTTGTATTGAGGAGAATGCTTAGTGATACAGCTTAGAATGTATGTTATGCAATACGTCACGCAAGCCCTCTTCCGACCCCTGAATTAAAAATATTAATGCATAATTGATTTGAGTAACTCCATTAGTGATTAATCATAAAAGAACAAGAAGAAAAATCTCACTGTTTGTCAGCTAAAGATCCGACAATTGTCCCAAACAACATGGAGGACCCAAAACCAGCTATAAAAAGCTGTCCAATCTCCCCTTTTCCAAACCCATACGTACTGTAGAGGTAGTAGACATAAGGACCCTGCAACCAGTCCCCAGCTATTGCCAAATAAACAGCAATCCATCAGACAAAGAATCAAAAATACAACAAGAACTTCAATCCAATTCAAACAGTTTAGCTTATACAACAACTATTAGAACAGATAAGTCAAGATCATCACTAAAGGGGCATCCTGGTGGCAGATTATAGCAAAAACCACCAAATCGGTTACATTTTGATATCAATTATGTAGGTTTTGAGGAAATTCAAATATTTATCTGAGTTTGATCATTTGTGATTTGTTTTAACAAGTCTACTGAATGCTTTTGGAGCCTCAAGGTTATGGACAAAGCTCAGTAATAGGCTGCCAAGACCCTACAAAATGTGATTCAAAGAAATCCGACACTGAGCAGCAGGAAATGACTGTCATTGACAGATTCTGAAAAGATCACACATCAAAGTCTACTTATTCAGATTGGCAAAGTGTTTACCCAATTTCTATTTATAGAGTTTAGATTTCCGATTAATAAGAAACGTGACTTCATATGATCCTTCACTAAAAGCTAAATCAGCTAGAGAGAAAATTGGTTAAACTTCACTAAGAGATCTATTTCACAAATGTAATCACAAACCAGAACAAGGTAATTTTAACAGACACTAAGACAAATTGCCTTATTGAGCTCGCTTTTGTTCCCTACACAATGGAAAAACTTATAATTAAACTTCAGTACATTTTCCCAGCAATCAAACTGAACCCAAACAGGGGGAAAAAAAAGTAAAACACACTATTCTCCTCCTCCAGACAAATGTAACCCAGATCCCATATATCTAAAAAGACTTACCTTGCTTCTAAGGCTAAGATATAAACAATGCATTTTTTTAATTAATTAATTTTCTTGTGCTTCCAACAATGGCGTCAAAGCAAGAACCAAATCAGTCGAAGCAGATTCAAAACACAAATCTAAGAAATGGGTATTTGCATTCAACTCAATAAAATTCTAAAACTCGGATCAGATCCAAGACACAGTAAGTGAGATCTAGAACAAATTATAACACGAAAAAATACCAGATCCAAGACAAGTAAGTACCCATCATCAGTGAGTAAACAAGAAGATAGTTGTTCTTGAAGGAATTGAAAGCAGATGAAGTATTGATTCTATCCTTGTTCGTTTTACTAAGCTCTATTGCCGCCACCACTGCTCCCAGCCCACCAAAAACCAAGTAATAAAACATCTCCATTTTCGCTCGCTGATGATCTACGCGAGAAAATCAAACCAAGCCCACCAAAACTGAACCGTAATTTGTGAGATTCTATCCCGAATCAAGTAGTTTGCTCACTGGAGCGATAGCTATATATAAAATAGTTCAAGCAGAAGCTGGGTTTTCAATCCTCTGCTTGCTTCGCCTTTCTGTTATTTCCAACTATTTTTGTTTCGGCTGTACGTTTTATTCACTTTTGCGTCGAAGTAAGTTGATTTCTAATAGTACAAGGTATGATGAGTAAGAGTGTAACATTTTGAATGTGGATCGCGTTGTAGAGGATATTAGCTAAACAACGCGTCCGTTTTCTTTACATCATCCATTGTTTGTAGATATGCCACGTGGCGATATCTGAGATGTCAGTGTTTTTTAATATTGTGATCTGGGTGTCGGTGGTTCTATGGGCGAGGTATAGTACTTATGAAGCACGTATTGGATCCGGTCGTGGTGGGAACAGGCGGTGGACCCTACTTCTCATTTTGCTCTGCACGCCATCTGATTAAAACCATGATAGGAAATTTCTTCCATTAAATTTTAGGCATGTACCGCATCAACTAACATTATCCTGCCGTTAGTTTACCGTTTGTTTGGTACCATTTCTTTATCTTTGCTTGTTAAAAATAAAATTAATATTAAAAACTCATTTTAAATTTTGTTTTATCATTAAATTGTAATTAAAAAAATTGTGAAAAATTAAATATTGAATATTAAATTATCTCAAATACACTTATTTTATTTGTTGAGAATATATTGAAAATAAGAAAAGTAATTAAAGTGATTTTAATTTTTAAAAATAAATACTTGTATGATATTAAGTGAATGTCGACTTGAGAGGTGAAAGCATATGCTATGTTATGCAAAGACGTGACACTATTGAAATTGAATCACAATTGATAATGCTCAACACTAATTAACCAATACTCGGCCATATGCCAATTTATATTCTTTTTTTAAAAAAAAAAATTTTTAAAAAATCAAAGGGATCTTTAAGAAAATACTAATTGGCCCCTATATTTTATAAAAATAATATATAAATTGAAAGGTTTATCTTTTGTCTCAAATTCATCCCTACCATACCATGACCTTCTCACTAAATACCTCCATCGATGGAAGTCAAGTCAAATCTAATCAAACAAAACCGTGAAGTTGCTGATATTCCCTGCTTTAAATTGCAAATTTTTTTTTAACAAAACGGCAAAAAAAGAAGAAAACAGTGATAAAGATGAGAGAAATCCAAATGGGAAGAAAGTCTTTACAATCTGAACCACAAGTTCAGATTTTAAGAGATATAAAAATCCACAAATGTCCCACTCACTTCCTTACAAAGTTGCCAGCGCAAGTACTTAAAATAGAAGCACTTCAACAGAACCAAAAAAGCACTTGCTAGAGCTCTCTACAGTGTTCAGATATTATGGCTGCTCTTGCTTCAATCAGCCAATTACACTCTTCTTCATCTTCTTTATATCCCAATTACCAATCCTCACCATTGATTTTTGCTCCAAAAACTAATCAAGAAAATCTCTGCTGGGTTACAGTGAGATCATTTCCATTTTCAAGTAGAAGATTATCTTCACAAACTGTGCCAAGGGGCCTGAAAATCCAAAATACAGCAACAAAACCTGCGAAGTCACCAGGTAATTAAATAAGATTTCCAAAAACATTTTGGAGATAAAATTAGATGAATGATTCCAGAAACAACTGATTTGGTTTCTTTTACTTTGCTTATTCGGAGAGATCAGCTGAAGAAGATTGGAAGATTAAGAGGGAAGTACTACTTCAGAAAAGGGTATAGTTCTCCCTCTGTCTACAGTTACATTCTGAGTTTGCAAATTCTAAGTAGTGATATAAATTTTAGTTTAAGGTATCAAATTCAGTGCAGATTGTGTATAAAACACGATTGGACGAAACTTGTTAATTAGGTTGGATTTAAGGATGTATGCAGATGCTTAAATTTGACTATTCGATAATAATTGTAGGAAATGTTTTGTTTTGTTTTTCTCTTGCAGGTAAGGAGCGTGGATGTGAAGGAAGCTTTCCGCCTTCAGAAAGAAAACAACTTCGTGATTCTTGATGTAAGGCCTGAAGCAGAATTTAAAGAGGTTGGTGAAAGAACAGAGAAATCAAAGAAGATTTGCTTAGGAAGCAGGGTTCAGAAAATTGTAAATCCTGTCTAAAGTAAACCTCTTCTATTTACTAAGGTATTAATGTCTCGTGTGCAGTCTCATGTGCCAGGTGCTGTCAATGTGCAAATATACAGGCTAATAAAGGAGTGGACGGCGTGGGACATTGCTAGGCGTGCTGCATTTGCATTCTTTGGAATCTTTTCTGGCACGGAAGAGAATCCTGAGTTTCTGCAAAGTAATATAGAACAATTTCGTTGTATCATTTTCAGATAATATATAGATATTATCAGTGACAAAATGTTTGGTACGTTCAACCAGGTGTGGAGTCGCAATTAGATAAAGAAGCAAAGATTATTGTGGCTTGCTCTTCCGGAGGTACAACGAAGCCATCACAAAATCTCCCCGAAGGTCAGCAATCAAGGTAACTATGTCCATCACAAAATTTTGCATGTACTGAACTATACGATTTTCTGTGAAACATGATAAAATAATGGTGTTTTTCCCCACCGCCGATTGGAGTGAAAAGAATTTGCTGCTTACCGCATTTATGGGTGCAGATCACTGATAGCAGCATATTTGCTTGTTCTCAATGGTTACAAAAATGTGTACCACTTAGAAGGAGGACTTTATGCATGGTTCAAGGAGGGACTGCCATCAGCTTCTGAAGAGTGAGTGAAGGATCAGTGTTTTTGAAGCTGTTGCTTCCACAGAAGCTGCTCAAGTTTTGTCCACGATGCCAACGTTGATGTGTTTGTATTATATCCTGACTGGCACCACTTTTATCCATCAATTTAAAATGTTGTTTGTATCAGCACTTGAGTTCAGTGTAATCGTAATCAGTAGAGAAATTCTTACATAATCCTTGTTTGGAAATGAATATTGCAACATTAAGTAGAAATATGTACTACAAATTTTAATTAAGACATGAATACAAGCCCTCTTTTGTTGTACGACCATGTTTTGACGAAGCATGAACAACCCATGGCAATTTAAATAAGCACAAAAACCATCTATTTCAGGAAAGCGATAATGAGTCGTATAACACCAAAAGAAAGCACAGATTATTGTTGCAGTTCACCATTGTTTCTGATACCAGAAGAAAGGAAAAAACAGAAACAAGGAAAAAAGCAATGTAAAATCACATAAAATAGTCTCCTCACCCCAGACAACCGATAACAGACATAGGAACAGCGAACAATCAAAGTGAACGAAAACTGATCATGACATTCCCAGAAAGAAACTAAATTTTAAGTAAAGTTGCAATGCCAAGTCATGATGTCAAATACCAAACAGAACCTGCAACCGGAGGTCTTTCCCCGAACCCACCTGTGCCATGTACATAATTGAGCCTACGACAATCAATGCTGACCAAGCAAATATACAAGCCACTGTAGGAGCCAGGATCCTCATTCCAGCAATTTGCATCCTAAACTGTTTAAGGATTTACAAGGTGTTATTAAGCAGTTAATTTTGTATTCTTTTCTTACAAGAAGAAATGCAGATCTAATGTGCAATAATTAATTAGGAATTTTCTTGTAGCCTGTAAATGGTGATTTCCTGCTGTTTAAAGTACCGGCGGTCCTCTTCATCAACCAGCACAAGGTTCAAGTAATACTTCACACTGAATTTGTTGTTAATATTACGATGAGTTGGCGACAGCTCATAAGGGCTAAGAAACAGTCTGATAGGAATTGATTCACCTGCAAAAACAATAATAGCCATAAGCAAATGCATCGACTGGAAATTGAAACATGTGATGTATCATATTTGAGAAATGAACATGTTTAACTTCTCGTAACTTATTTCAGCTTATTCCAGGCCATAATGATAACTAGATTCTGGTGTTTGCGTTTCTCAATTATATATATTATTACATGGTACTAGAATCCATTTCAGATGCGTCCGTGTTGGTCATATTTTGATTGGTCTATGAAAAACTAGAAGAAACTCCAGCATACCTCTGACAGGAGCACCATCCATTAGCTCGAATTTAGCCAGTGTCTCAGTTTCAACATGTGTATTGGCCCCTGATCCAGTTGATTCCCGGCGTCTGATCTCAAGATCCATATTCTTAATTTTGATTCTCACAAGAAGAAAATATATCTTGCCAATAATAACATCTTTTAGGTGATACCTATAAAATTCAGAAATTTGAATGAGGACTAAGGAACGTGCATTCCCTTGTAAGCTAAATAACAGTAAATTGTCATCCAACACCCATTGACTCCATCAATGTCAATCATAGATCACACCGATCATAATGCACATTCTTAAACTAAGTCAGGCCACAGTATGAAACAACTGTAATTCAAAATCAAAGCTTTGGATATTCCAAGACTGACTACTGATTGATGCCTGATCAAGAGCTTAACAATCTGAAAAATATTGATCAAATCCTGGTCACAAGATGCGTCCAACTTACTTGCTTTTATTGTACTCAAACTCAATGTGTAGGCAATCTTCAATTCCCACTTCCATCTGCACAAGGAGTAAAAATTATGATAATGCTTGAAGAATTATCACTAAGATTAACCGTTTTGTAGTGCTTCTTGCAAATGCGATAGAAACCTAAAATGAGATTTATATCAAAGGGTGAAATGAAGCTGGAGGTTTAAGTTCACGTTTGTTACTTATCCACCAAAAAAACACTGCCACAGACATTACAAAGTTGAGAAAGCAATGATTTTTTCATTATGTGATCTTTATAGAAATAAAACACTGAAACTCACCTTGATGCTATTGTTAATCGATGGAGGTGGTGTATAGTTGTGAACCTGAAGCATAGAAAAAGACATCAAGAAAAAGAATAGAAGCTATATTGGAAAAGTGTAGCAAGTTCATTTGTGAAAATAGCTTGATTTCTATGATATTTTGATCTTCCAAATTTTCCACATCCTTAACATCACCCTTATGCCAATACTAACAAATAAATGCCAATACTGACCAATTTTCCACATTCTAACCATGCTTTTTACAGGATACAACAAATCCGATTAGGTGCTTACAAAAGTTCACTATGATCATTAATCGTACTAGCAGAAACAAAGAGAACACGCATGAGGGTAAAGATAATAGATGATATTACCACAAAATCTTGGTATTCAACTATGCTTCCACCATAACCACGGCTGACAGTCACTTTCAGCACATACCTACAAAAGGCACATACACAAACGATTTAATGTGAAGTTTCCATTGTAACATCACATTCACCAATTGAACTTTTATCCTACAAATTGTCAAGTGGCTAGGGTCAAGCATTTTTAGATTCCACATGGACATTCTGGACTGCAATCATTGATTGTTATTGGCAGTTCACTTCCCATGTCACGGTATGGAGACGAATGCCAGAAATGCCACCTTTCTTATTTACTAATAAATTACATGAGCACATCAATTATTTTATTTTGCAAGCAGGTTACACATCAACATTTCAGAAATGTAAGAAGTTATAATGTGAGGCTGAAAGAAATAAAGAACAGCACAATATTTAGGTCCATGCTACTTGATATGGTAGAGATGATATATTTTGGTTTATGTTAACTTCAAGCAGGATTAAATTGTTCATATAAGACCAAAAAACATCATTTAACACTAATGTAATCAAACAAGACAATAAGCATATATATTTCCCTTGAAAACTTTTAGGACTGAATAATTAGCATACCTTAGCCTTACATTCACGCCATTGTATGTCTCATACGGCATTTCAACAGTAGAAAATTCAAACGGATATGTTTTCCTTTCATATATTTCGCCAGGAACATCCAGTTCACGGACTAAAAAAAAGATAATAAAAAATCACGACCAAGGTAAAGACAGTCAATTGACTAACTTCAATTAATATAAATTTTACAGATATTTGGATTTTTACAATGATAAAAGAAGAATACAAAATTTTGAAGTTAATCTTTATGTTTTCCTGCCAGAGCGTACAAGCAATAAATCAATACATTATTCCATCAAATAATTAACAACATGACTTTAGTTTATAACCAGAGCAAACAAATAGAAAGCAAAACTATACTTACCAAGGGAAGTAAAGTCATAAAAGTTGCCTCTGTCAAAATACATCTCTGGAAAGTGAAACAGAATTTACATTACAATCTCCATTTCAACAGATAAGAAAGAAGAACATCTCATAGGGAAACTGAGCTACAAAATTGTGAATATTGGAACAATGAGTGCAAATATTCAAGACAAGATCACAAATGAACTATATTTCCTCCACCACCCATTACCCAAAAATCTCCCAGTCAAATCAACTATAAAACAAGTGGTGAGGAGCACTGATACCAGTCACAACTAGCAAAGGCCAAGGGACGCATATTGTTACAAAAGTAACAAAGTGTTGATTAAAAATTATAGTACTAGAATCTAGGTACTCTTATCTCTTCTTCTACCAAAAATGCACAACAATGCAAAGTTACAGTTACATCAAGAACTCACCAATCTGACCAAGGAGTTCAATTTTCACACCATTGTGTTCAACTTTTTTCCCTTGAGCTGGTTCTATAGAAATCTAAAAACCAAATCAATGGAAATTTTGAACTGTTAACGATCATGAATAAAGAGCATTGCAAGATATTTATGCTATAATCCTCAACATTCAAACTAAACCATCGAGCTAAGTACCTTCCCAGAAATATTTTCTTGACTTTGGAAAAGTGGAACCATGATCGTTTGACCATTTTCCTTCTTCTGCGGAACCTTCAAAAATACAGGTATATTATTAGAGTGTAGCTCTATAGATCAATACCAATACATTCACATACTTCACACAGAAAACACCATCTTTTAGCAAAATTCAACTAGATAAACAAATAGAAGTTACCTGCTTGCGAGTTTTTCCATCAGCAAATGTTATTGAAATATTGCATGCCGGTTTGAAAGCTCCAATGAGGTAATTCTAAAAATTTATACCAATGATTTGAAAAAAACATCCAGGAAAAAAAAAACACTAAAAATAATAACGGCAAGAATACTCATGTGACCTTACCATGCTCGTTTACAGTCTAGTGCCGACTACAATTCAAAAACACCTGGAAAACCCCAAATTCTGATTCAATTCAACTACCGCTTCTTATTTAAAGCACTAATAAAATACGAAACTCGCAGATTTAATCTAATACCTAGAAAACGGAGATTGGGATCAAATGATGAAATGTAAATGACAAAAAATAATAATAATAATAATAAGGTAATTGGAAGATCTTCGAACCTTAGACTGATGATTGTAAGGTGATCGCGATAAGAGAAACCCTAGAATTCCTGCAAATCGATAATTGGTTTAAAAGTTGATGATTTCGTCGATGCACCTAAATTTTTTAACAGTTAGGAAGCAACAGCAAATAAGAGAAGACTAGTTAGTGCTGGTTTCCTAAACGCATCGTCCAAGTCGGTCTCACGTGCCTCGCTGGTGATACTATGGGAAGGCTAATATCATTGAGCTCCCTTTACTTTTGATGTATTATCAATGATGGACTGTATCCTCTAATGCGGCGATTCAAAAAGTTTTATACAAGTATTGTCGCCACAATTCATTATTGGTTGGTCATCAATTTTCGTTACCATTGGAAACATTAATGTATGATCTACAAAATCATACCTTAAATTTAGGTTATGGTCAATATCATTAATATTCTTGTTGCCTAATTTCTCCAACCATGCCCAATATTTAAATCAAAAGTTTTGTCACGTTTCAAATAATTGAAATTTTGAATCAAATCAT
>JAXCLQ010006228.1:33130-48084 GCA_035584115.1 Cedrela odorata
AAGTCTAAACTCTAAATGCACCCAATTTACTCGATTTATTACATGAAATTTATATTATTAAAATATTTTTCATAAATTAAATATATTTATTTTCTACATCATCCAAGCTCTTAAATTGGATCCATAAATCAAAATTTCATTTTCTCTCAAAATGGGAAATAAAAATATAAATTAAAAAAAAAAATCCTAAAAAGTTATGACCTAAAATTGGTAAAAGAAAGAAATACATTTTAATTGCAAGCAAGCTCATAATTTTAAAAGTAATTGTTACCACAATTGTACTTTTTCTTATTTTTAAATTTTGGAATTGACTCAACGCACAAATGTACAACTACACATGGTGGGCCCTTTCTCATATCCAAATGGATGAATGAATTTGATAGGACCCACAAACTTCGCTAATCTGCCAATCCACCGGTGGCCACTAAATATTCTTCCTGTCTGAATGTTTTACACGCAACTTAAAATCTGCCATCTCTGCTTACGTCATCTTCGTCTTGACTTTTATTTCCACCACACACACACACTCCCCCTCAATACACAGCGCGACTATAATGCAACACATTCTTGTTGGCAATGGCTGACTGATTAATAATATTAAAAGGGTTCTAGAATATTTATAAAATTTGGAAATGTTTTTTTTTGACAAATGACTTATGTTAATTATGCTTGTGCTGACAGTCACTCCCGCCTAACAAGACAATGATATTGACATGTAAGGTGTGTATTGATCTGAAAACATTTGATCAATATCACCCATTTCTCGGTCCAACCCAGAAAAGGAAATCCACTGAACTGAAGCACACAAGTCTCTAATTCTCCTCAATCTTTTCTTACCTCAAATCACGATTTGTCCTATCTATTTTTGTGAATGTGGACCGTTAATAGTAAAGGCACCTTGTAGGGAAGGAATAAGATTCAATCCAATTCAAGTTTTCCTATTTGTTTATTCTTTGAAACTTCCATGTACCCACCTGCCTCGATGGCAGTCAACAGGAAGGATCAAAATTTGTGGCCAAACATTTGTTTAGTTGTATTGCAGATGATGTAGTTGTTAAAAGGTTTATTTTTTGTACTGCAAAAGTGCTATGTTTTTATTTACTTTTGTACTTCTTTGCAGTACATCCATATGGGTTCGTATCGTAAGTCCAACGAATTGTTGGGTTGGTGAGCTGTGGTTACTGCTTATTGGTGATTATGGTATTAGCAGTATAAATTTGGAGTTTTTGAGCAAATTTTTAACATGTAGATTTGTTGAAAGGTCATTAAATAAGGAAATTGAGGTACTCATTTCAGGATTTGGTGGACTATTCAAGGTTTTTGAATCCAGCATTTATTGCTCCTTTAAGGGTGTTGTGAGGTTTTCAAGGTTTTGCAATTAATTGCTATTTCTGGAGATTTTCCACTTCTCTTTGTTGTCGTGTGTCATTTTGTTGAACATTCCTGTGAGTCAACGCAGGAAGTGAAGAATTGTTCAGAGAAACCGGTTTTGAAGCTTTCTGGGTAAGATCATTTATTGGTATATAATTTACATTTGAGAACTGTTTTATTTTTATGTTTGGCAATGAATTGTTATTTATAAATTAGGTTTGATTTTAGATTGTTGATAGGTTGAACTAGGAAAAGGTTTTGATCAATCAAAACCGGGAACATGAATGCAGAAGAACTGAAAGAGATTGGGAGAGGTAATAATGAGAAAGAGGAATTAGAATTTGAAGAGATTCGGGATCAACAAGAGGAGATAAAGAGAATTGCACCATGGACAAGACATATTACAATTCGAGGAATTCTCGCAAGCTTAGTAATTGGCATCATATACAGTGTGATAGTTATGAAGTTGAACCTGACTACTGGTTTAGTCCCCAATCTCAATGTCTCTGTTGCTCTCGTTGCCTTTGTATTTGTCAGAACATGGACTAAATTGCTTCACAAGGCTGGAATTACCGCAACACCATTTACTCGACAAGAGAATACTGTAATTCAGACTTGTGCAGTTGCTTGTTACAGTATTGCTGTTGGAGGTTTGGAGAATTCTTTATCTTTCTCGTTCGTTCTTTATTTGCAGATTTTGTTTCTATTAGCATTTCAGTCATTGCTTAATTCTAATGTGTTAATTGTGGACTGCAGGTGGTTTTGGGTCTTATCTTTTGGGTTTGAACCGGAAGACATATCAGCTGTCTGGGGTTGACACGCCGGGAAATAATCCGAACAGCACCAAGGAACCAGGGATTGGTTGGATGACTAGTTTTCTCTTTGTTAGCGGCTTTGTTGGGCTTCTAGCACTTGTGCCTCTTAGAAAGGTATATTTTGGGATAAAATTTGGCACATTTAGCATTACTTGAGTTCTGATCGGTCATCTAGATCTAGATTGTTCAAGTGTCATGATATTCTCAAATTTCAACTAGTTTTTGCTTGTGAAACTTGAAATGGTATTCATGCACTTTTTGTTGTTACAGATCATGATAATAGATTACAAGTTGAGTTATCCGAGTGGAACTGCCACCGCAGTTCTTATTAATGGGTTTCATACTCTTAAAGGAGACAAAATGGCCAAGTATGAATCCGTCATCCTTAATTATAGTCTTTTCTGATCAAACACCAAAACTTTTTAGAGTATCAGACAACTGATTCAAGTTTTGATCCTTCTTGCAGGAAGCAAGTTCATGGGTTCATGAAATTTTTTTCTCTTAGTTTCCTGTGGGCTTTCTTTCAGTGGTTCTATTCAGGAGGAGAGCAGTGCGGATTTGTTCAATTTCCTACATTTGGATTGAAAGCTTGGAAGAATTCGTGCGTGCTCAATATCTTTGCAATGCATATCTTATAGCCTGGCCTGGGATCAATCCTTTCACCATCATTGATTAAAGAAATTGAATTTTGCAGATTTTACTTTGACTTCAGTATGACTTACATCGGTGCTGGAATGATCTGTTCTCATCTTGTCAACTTGTCTTTGCTTCTTGGTGCTGTGCTCTCTTGGGGAATTATGTGGCCACTGATAACTGGGCTTAAAGGCGATTGGTTTCTTCGAACTTTACCTGAAAGCAGTATGAGGAGTCTAAATGGTTACAAGGTTTGTCAGTAAACATCTTATACCAAATACTTTAGCAGAAACAGTCGCTCATTTCTGTTAATTTCGAATTTTACTCTGACGCGGGCTGCAGGTTTTTGTTTCTATTGCTTTAATCCTAGGAGATGGACTCTACAATTTTCTCAAGATTCTTTACTTTACTGCCAGAAACATCAATGCCAGAGTGAAGCATAACAATCTCAAAACAAGTAATTTCTCAACTTGCCCGTCTGTTGTGATCTCAGCATGCTTAGTGAGGTTAGATTTTACTAAATTCATTTTTTCCTCTTATGCAGATTCGGATGACCAGAATAAGCATGTTGATGATCTTCACCGAAATGAAATGTTTATTCGGGAGAGCATCCCAATGTGGATGGCGTGTGCAGGGTACATTATTTTCTCCATAATTTCCATCATCGCGATCCCTCTCATGTTCCCCGAGCTGAAGTGGTACTACGTTGTTGTTGCTTACATTCTGGCACCCTCTCTTAGCTTCTGTAATGCTTATGGTGCTGGTCTAACTGACATGAATATGGCCTATAACTACGGAAAAGTAGCCCTCTTTGTTCTTGCTGCCTTGTCTGGGAAAGAAAATGGCGTGGTTGCTGGACTTGTGGGTTGTGGTCTGATTAAATCCATTGTTTCCATCTCTTCTGATTTGATGCATGATTTTAAAACCGGCCATCTCACCCTCACTTCCCCTAGATCAATGCTTCTTAGCCAAGCCATTGGGACTGCCATAGGTTGCATCGTAGCTCCTCTTACATTCTTTTTATTCTACAAGGCTTTTGATGTGGGGAACCCGGATGGTGAATACAAAGCTCCTTATGCTATAATCTACCGAAACATGGCAATTCTAGGTGTTGAAGGCTTCTCTGCACTGCCTCGGCATTGTTTGCAGCTCTGTTATGGGTTTTTTGCCTTTGCCATAGCAGCCAACTTATTAAGAGACCTCTCCCCTAAAAAAATTGGAAAATGGATTCCTCTTCCAATGGCTATGGCAGTACCTTTCCTAGTCGGGGCATACTTTGCTATTGACATGTGTGTCGGGAGCTTGGTTGTGTTTGCATGGCACAAGCTAGACAGCAAGAAGGCGGATCTAATGATTCCAGCAGTTGCTTCGGGCTTGATCTGTGGAGACGGATTATGGATCCTCCCGTCATCAATCCTTGCATTGGCCAAGGTTCGTCCTCCGATCTGCATGAATTTCTTGGCAACCAAGTAGGAGCAGTGCAAACTGTAGTTGGAATCATACAAGCAGAGTTAATTTGTAGGTACAACTATAAAGTATGGAAATGATAGAACTGGATATCTCCAGTAATAGATAGCATACAGCATTTAAAATAAACGTGTAAGGTACCATAGAATTATGTATCCTTGTGAGCTCTAGCAGGAGCAAAGAATTTGATTAGGCATATGTAAATTATACAAAGAGCCGTACAAGTATTACTTTTTGGCTAATAATATAATCAAATTCTGCAAACTGCCTAAAGTTGTCTAGAAATTCATTATAGCATGAGCATCCAAACCATTTACTTTCTCATATGCCTCTGGATGTTGATTTAAATTTGTTTTATGCAACAATAAAGCTTAATATATAATACATTGTTTGGAAACACAAAGAACATAATTCTTTTACCCACAATTATCGCCCTAAACAATATTGATCCCTAGCCATATCCTACCTTCTTCTATAACACACAATGTTGAGTTGTCATAGATTCTACATGCTTTAGAAGACAAGTTTAAAAAATTGTAATTCATGTGCAATTCTGAGGGAAGTTAACTAAATATGTTTGTTTAAAGCCAGCCAATTATGACCATATTCCATTCATTTCTATATATTATGTATGTGTGTGTTGTTTTGACTTTGAATATGAGTTTCACTGCAGGCTTTGGCTTCACAACAAAGGAAGAGTATCCAAAATCTCTTCCTTGTAAGTGGTATCATATGCAGGTCTAAGTCTTTCAATTTGACTTGTATGTTAATAATCAAATGAAAAAGTGAAATATGGGTCCAATCCAATATCAGCACGGGGATGCAACTTTCAACAAATCAAATGTCATTGTTTAAAACGTTTCCCTTTAGTTATATTGTGCCCACCACACTCCCTCAACTCAACTTCATTATTTTTTATTCAAAAAAATAACAAAATAAATTCATAATTTATCATTTAGGTCCCTACTCTACTGTCATATTAAACTAAATTTCTTTTTAATAATGATTGGTTTTATTAATGAAACCTAAGGGCATGAAATAAAATGTAAATTGTGTCATTACTCGTAATTTTGTTAAAATTGAAGGGCTCGATAAGTATAAAAAAAATTGTAATTCATGCGCAATTGGGAGTCCGCAACATGCGGTAGTTGGATAAAATATTATTATTCAATTTCAAAACAACGCCATACACTCCCTCTCATTTACAATTCCGACAAAAGTTGTGGCTGCCTCACGCTGCCGCACTTGACTGCGGTGCACCACTAGTCCATAGCCACCGCAATTCCCCCTCTTTTGATAGTGGGTTTTGATTTTCCTGTTGACAAGGGTTTATGACTTTGAATTTAATTTTTGTTTATTAAGACTAATTTGTGTAAATTATTAAATTAATTTTAATTTATATTAAAAAAAATTGATAAAAGAAAAAAAGAAGAAGTAATTTTCTTAGTCAAACATGACCGACAACTAATTTAAATTAAAAAATTAATTTTAATATTATTAATTATACAAAATTTAGTAATAAAAAATTTGCAGTCGTATATATTTTATTTATTAAATTTAATATATTAATTTAAATAAATAAAAATTTAAATTTAAATTTAAATTATTTTAAAAAATAAAAATAATTTTAAAATTGGTGTATCAAAATAAATTAGGAATATTTACAAAAATTCATGGTCCAAAATAATTTATTCCAATTTTTGTAATCTAGTGTAGTTTGGGTCAATAAAAGCATGGCTCATATTGGTTTAAATAAAATGACAAAAATACCCTTAAATTGAATGTACCTTTTGTGTAGACAAATTGGTAAATTTCTTGAACTTTAAGATCAAATTGTCTACATCTTTTCTATATAATTGTAAGTTTCGATATATACCGAGTGTTGTTTTTGAACTTGACAGCAGGCTTCGACAATCAACAAAAACAGAGACCAAAATCTCTTCCCAGTAGGTGATTGATAGATTCCTCACTCTGTTTGATCCATTACTTGTTTAAATTCGAATCCTTTTGAGTTTTTTGTGAAATGGGTTTTCTTTATTTTATGCTGTTGTGATCAGTCGAGGATAAAAAATATATGCTTTCCGGCGTTTAGATCGATTTTTGCCGGTATGATTTCATGTTTTTTTGTTTTTGGTGGGTTTTTTATTTCTTGAGGTTTTGTGTTTAGCAGAAACGAGAAATGGGTTCAGATTTGAAGATTCACACATTCGAAGAGGTGTCAAAGCACAACAAAAATAAGGATTGCTGGCTCATTATCTCAGGGAAGGTCAAGTCCCCATCTATTTTTGCACTTGATTTAATTTACTTTGTCCTGTTTTAAACAGATCGCTAATTAAGTGTTTTCCTAATATGTTTTCTGGTGATTGATTTGATGCTTTGTTCTGCTGCTAAGAAACTTAGTTGAATGAAACAAAAGTAGATCACTTTCCTACTGCGTATTATTGTTTTTATTCATGGCTGACCTTAATTTTTTTTCCAGTAAAACTTTCTTTTCCAACATATTGAGATATTGTCGAAATACATCCCTTACAATCACAAGGAATCTAAGTGCGGGCGTGTCAGTATTGTTTTTAAAGTGTTTTAAAAAAATAAAATAAAAAATAAAAAACTCATTTGTTGAAATGGAAATGGTGTTTTTGATTTGATGTTTTCAAGATTTGAAAATGCTTCTCGTAATATTTTCTTAAATTTTTTATGAAAAATTTTAAGAATCATTTTTCATTAAATTTCACTTACTAAGTTTGTATAGAATATCAAAAGTAATTCAATTTATATCGTTATCATGATGTCACATATTCCAATTGCTTAATGTTGATTTTTGAGAAAAAAAAACATTGAATATGGTTGTTATTTTTTACTTGGTTAGTGAGACAATGAACAACTCTCCTATTATGTAATTATGTCAAGAGTGATCTTTTTATGTTTGTAGTTTGATAGTTTTATGCTTAGCATGTCATATTTAGGAAATTAACAACTCCCAAAATTTACCATCCAACATTTGGTTTCATTTTTGAACTGGCTTTTACTCTTAGAATTCTTCAAAAAGGAATATGTTTTTATTATTTGAGATATTTGTGAAAGAATATAGTGATCCATGATTTGCAAGAGGTGCTTGCATATAGATAGATTTAATGAAGAAACACATTGTTTGGTATGTAACATGTAAAATGGGGAAAGATATAATTTGTTATTTGATAATTTCAGCTGTTTCAGCTATTTATGTCCTCAAAAGATAGAGCCTAGCTTGTTTGCATATAGATTTTAAGCTAGTTTGTAGGATTGTATTTGAAAATGGCTTGAAACACACTCCAAGTTAATGCCTGTTCTTTAGATGTTCTGTTTCTCTTGTTTTCGAGGATAAAAAATTGTATCCCTGTTGTGTACCAAACAGCCTATTATATGGCATATGAAGATTTGAGATTGAACTATGAATTTCAGCATCCAGGAAATTCCTATCAAACAAGTCTATATTTATATATTAGAGAAAAGACTTTAGGCAATTGCTTCACCATGGTAATAAAATTGCCACAAGATGTTCATTTATGAACCATCTGATTCACTGCCATTTCTTTCTTTTTTCTTGGGCTAAAAAGATGCTTGTTATGTTACCACAGATAATAATTTAACCTTCGGCAATGATATAATTTTAAAATACATTTAATTATTGATGAAAGGTTTTAAATGCAGGTGTATGATGTGACCTCGTTCTTGGATGATCACCCTGGAGGGGATGAGGTTTTGATTTCCGCTACGGGTGAGTCATTACTTGTTAAATCCTCCCCTTTTTTCCCATTCGTTGAGTAAGAATAGGAAGCTTGATTTTGAGTCCTTACGTTGTGCATGGTGGATATATGAATTTTGTATGAAATTTTTGCAGGGAAAGATGCAACAAACGACTTTGAAGACGTGGGTCACAGCGACACTGCTAGGGGGATGCTGGACGAGTACTATGTTGGCGACATTGATCCATCAACTGTTCCTCAGAAACGCTCGTATATCCCACCACAGCAATCCGCTTACAATCATGACAAGACTTCCGAGTTTCTGATCAAGATTTTACAACTCCTTGTGCCCCTTTTGATTTTGGGCTTAGCCTTCGCGGTCAGACACTATACCAAGAAAGAGTAGTTCGTGATATTAATAAAATGTTTCTCATTCAGGGTTGGAAGCTGGTGATTTGCATCGGTTTTAGTTCTAGGACAACATCTTATTTTATTGAGTTTCCTTGCTGTGTTTGTTTGTGCCAAAATTGAATAGTGGTTCATAGTCCGTCAGAGACCATAGTTCTGTCTGTCTGAGTGTCTTCTTGCAACAGTTTCTTCAATGGTGGTAAGACAATGTTTAATTTTTATTGGATGATAATTTATAAGGAAGAGCATGTTATCCCTTTACATTAGTTCTTCTGACTCGAGTGCTTGCTTATAATGTGGCAGCATAATTTGAAATTTTTTATGAAATTAAACTCAATTCTCAAGTGGTTATTAGTTGGTTCATTTGGTAAAATTTATTAAAGAAGGGTATAAGAAGTTGAAGTACAAACCATTCACGCTGGATTGCAGTGAAATTCGGTCCATCTCTTGTAATAAAAAGAAAAGAAAAGATCACATTTTGAAGGGTTATTCGTTTTATTTTCTGATATGATGCACTAGAATGAGGGCGAGTATGGATTGCATATCCGATTAAACTGCACGATTTGATTTAGATTATAAGAGAAATATGTGATTCTTTTTCTTTTTAACATAATCTTCTGCGAGTTTAGATTATGTCAATGTATTTTGGTTGATTTAATAATTTTGCATCAAACTAAACATTGAATTGTAATTTCAGGAAAAGCTATCGTACTGCTGGTTTTACATTCATGCTAACTCCTTGATTCATCAAAATTAATCCAAATTTGTTGTGTAGGCAAAAAAAAACACACATTCAAGTATGAGCAATATTTCTGTCTCCAAATCTTTTGAAGTTATGGATAGAACAGAACACCATCAAAGGCCGAAGAAACTAGTAAAACATAGAATAAGCAAACAACATGGTTCAATCCAAACCAAAAATACTTTGGGAGATCATATCATCAAACTTTCAATTCCAAAATTCCTTGTCAATATGGTACATCGGTTCGAAAGTCATTACAAATTAATCCATCAATGTGTCCAGTTACTTAAGAAAGTGGAACAATACTATAAGTTCAAATAAATTATCTTTCAAAATAGTGCCACTGCTAACCTTATAGCGTTGAAAGAGTTGCAGCAGTAAAATAAGCAGCATAAATTTGTGAACTGTTGTGAGGCAAATTATCATAGGGATGTTTTGATCTTGTCGTGCAGGGTCACGACCAAATCATGTGCGTCATCTAAGAGCTTCCATACATCAAGTTGTCCAGCCATGCTATTACACTCTCGTAAAATCTCATCCATGCTGCTATATTTCTCAATGATTAATTTCCTCCTCTGCAAAACTGAAGCTGCAATTGCATAGAGCAACAAATCATCTGTTGGCGGAGCTCGTTGTCTTATCCTACTCCACGCAGATTTTCCAATCCCAGCTCTAATGGCTGCTTGATCTGCCCACATTACCTCCCATATGCAAATTGTCTGCTCGAAAGTCAATTCTCTCCGAAACAGAACCACCACCATCCTATAAACGAAAAAGCAATCTTCAGCCTGGAGCTTCTCCAAGTGCCTGTAAAGGTGAGAGTCTTTGGATTTAATTATCTTGGACACAATATTCAGTTGCCTTCGGATCCCCACCTCATCAAGCCTAAAATTATGCCGAGCCTTCTTCATGAAACCCACAAAACACCAGAATGCCTCGTGATCCTCCGTGATCACAGCAATTATTGGGGTAAGCAGATCACTCATCCCCTGACAGTAGCCAATCTCAGGGTCATAGAGTGCATAGGCTTCAAGAATGGCAACTAATCGTGCCGCATGAAAAATTCTACAGGGCTCTAGGTGATCGCAATCCTTCAACCCAACGGCCTCAGCAGAACGGCGTGCCCTACCTTCTGATACTGCAGCCTGAGAAGGAGAATATGGCATCCATTCAGAATTGGCACGCACAGCATCGAGGCGAATAATTCGCTGCCATGTGGCAAAGTCTTCTGCTGCACATAGTTTGGCCCTGACTTCTGTGCTTGCTGGAGGAATATTCTCTTTTGGAGCCTCATCAGAATTGTTCTCTTCCCGACCTTCTGAGCAGGTAAACAACTTAATCACTTCAGGGTCTTCAGAGGAGTCCGAGTCAGATGACTCGGAGTTAATTGCAGAGGCATCAGCATTCGTGATTCGTCTTGAACTAACATTTCCATCCAACAATTCACTGGAGGGATCATCCGAGAACTCAGCATTTGGACTCCTTTCCTCACTAGAAAGCGACTCCCTGGCACTAACCACATCTTCAGAACTTGAAGTATCTGTGTCTTGAATGACACTTCCACCGTCCCCATTATAACCTGTCCCACCAATTTCTTTCAACTTCAAACTCCCATTGTTGCGTTTGAGGAGCTGTTGACAAACTCTGCGAAGCTTCTCATATTCCTTTCTGCATTCACAGATAACATAAAAGATTCATGAAGTAAAAAACCTAAAAGGGGGAAGCAAGAATCAAAAACTAACATTCACAAGGTCGAAATCAACATGCTTATCAAAGGAGAGATCTGGTGGAAAGAACACTAGAATGAAAAATTAGAGATGAGCTTGTCCAAATTACCTTTTCCGTGTTCGTATATTATCTCTTTCTTCTGTCGAACTGTTCAAATCATAGCTGTTGAAGGGAAGAAAGATAATCTGTCAGTGTATAGGATTTAAGAATGGATAACATACTCTTTTTTTTTTTTTGGTGTTGGTTCAATCCCCTCTGCGGAGTTTGTCAACAACCGAATATGATAAATATCAAAAACTTCTAAAAATCAGGCCAAATTACTTACACTCCAAGGAGGAATGGCCACACCTCTGCTCTAATACTTGGATCCACACCCTGCATCACAAATATAGAAGGTTAAGATAGTCTAATAGTAGTAAAACCAAAAATTTAAGGAAAAAATTAAAAAAAAAAAACAAAAAAAAAGGCAATAGGCTGATGAAAATGATGACTCACTCTACTGCGAACTTTCTTCAAGAACTTAACCCCACCATCACGGAATTTCCCATCCGGTGTAAACAAGCTTCTCCATTGCTGAGGAGATAGGGCATGTTTTCTTTTCCTACGAGACCATGGCGATTTAAGACGACTCCTGAAATGGCAGGAAGACTGTTAGAATCCTAAAATAAGAAAACCAGTCATGAATCATAACCTGCTGAAATAGCTATCCAAAGTGCTTAATATCACAAGTTAATGCAATCACATTACAGATATTAAGCAGTCTTTATGAAAAAACTAAAGATATTTCCGGATTTCTAACCATTGATCTGCAATCGAAAAGTTAAGTTAATTATGGATTTCACAGCCTCTCAATCATGAAGGGCAGGCAAGAAAAACCAGACTGAAGTTGCCCACATATATAATACTCTAATTTTAATGTATTTGAGTACATTAGAAATCGGACCAGGTACTAATTTTTTTCTTAATTTAACAACAAACGGAATCATTTATCGACACTAATATTTGGTTTTGACACAGTCAATGCACACAGATTGAACTTTATCTACCTGGGCACACACACAAAAAAAAGTGAACTCACATTAAACAGATTCAAGAACAAAGTGTTGCTAAAACAAAGACATATAAGAACATCTGACAATCCTAAACGGGATCCCAGAAGGGAAACGGAAGCAAAAGGATAAGACTTGAACCCTGAAATCAAGATCTAAATCAAAATGGATAAGCATTACTAAAAATGAGTGTAATAACAACGAAATCAAAGAATCTGAGAAGCGATTGAATTAATTTAAAATAAATTAGGAAAAAAAATGAATGATTTGGGAAAAAAAATGAAAAGAGCGAGACACTCACCGATCAGAAGAAGAACAAGAAGCTGGTGAGGAAGAAGTAACAACGAATAGAACCGAACGCAAGTGAACCCATGAAGACGAAGACGACGACGACGACGACGACGACGACGGTGAAGAATTATTTGATGACGAAGTGTGACTTCGTTTTAGAGCCTTCATTTACTACTTTTATTTATTCTGTTCTCTACTATTATCTACTATTACTTACTGCTACTAATCCTACTAGGTTTTTCACAATTCGAGGCAAACAGTTTTACTTTCTCATTTACCTAGTGGTAGTGTAGAAAACGGTGGCAAACAAGGCGATTCCGGCGACAGCCGTGACGGCTATAGCTAAGTTTGACTGCGGCGGTGAGAGTAACGACCAGAATCCGGCACCGCCGAGTTGGATTCTGGTTAGACTGTTGAAGATGAACATGGATGATGTTAGCAAATTACCGCAATGCCCCTGTCTTCTTCTTCTTCTATCTTGCGAGTCTGATTCTCTATTGCTCCCAGAGCACGCCCATGTTTGGACAGAAGAAAAACGGGCGAGTAAATTTGTATTTGTTTTTGTTTTTACTTTTTACTTTCTGTAATGTTTTCTTTTTCTTTTGCCTCTCCCTCCATATTCTAGAAGTTGGCCTTGTCTTGTGTTTAAACGACGCCGCTTTCCTTTTCATAAAGAAATTAAAAATTCTCAAGTCAAATCACGGGTCGGTTGGTTGGGTTGGTGGGGCTATGTAATGAATGTGGATACTGATTAGGTTAAGTTTAAAAATCGCCTACCATTTAACTGAAATTACCGCGTGATTAATATACTACAACATGTGTTAATTAATAATTAATTAAAATTATAAAATTTATGTAAGAAATAAAAATTTAATATAATAAGCTCCCCCAACTTCGTGCATCCGCTATCCAATATCTTGTTGATTAGTGTCTAATTGCATGTATTTTAATCAAACCATCATATCATATCCATCAAAAGTGCTTCCTAAGCTTGACTATTTCTTCAAATTTTGCTTATAATTTAAGTTATACTTTTACTTTCTTTGCCAATAATATCCATAATTAACAATATTATTATTATCGTGATTCATTTATTAATACACTTAATTATTAGATCGAATTATTAATATTTTCTTTTTAAGAGAGTATATAAAAAATGTTATCTATAATAATTCAATCCAATAATTAAGTGTACATAATTCATTTTCGACTTTACGAAGGGTTATTTATTTAAAACATATTTGCTTAATTAATAAAATTTTAAAAATTATATAAACTAATTATTTTTAATCTTTAATAACACGCCAATGTCAAATTATTATCATTATATAATTTTTTTTATTCAAATAATGATAATAACAATAACAATAAGGTCAAATGGGAGTCAAAATAATACATATTTTGACAATAATCATAATATTGTCGTTGTGGTGGATGTCAATTGGTCCACCAAGCATAAAGTAATTACATGAAGCAGAGTACAAAATTATATAAGCTGAAGGAATTTGACTATTTAAGAATATAATTGATCATCACTTGACACTTTTCGGGGCCACTCTATTTTTCTATATTAGTACACCTTTGTTAATGGTATATCTTGCTATAATTCCAAATTATTCATAAAAATTTTAATATAAATTATCGTGTTACGTTACATTAGTTTATATAAATTATAAAAAAAAGTACATTTATTAAATATTTTTGTTTATAAAATAAGTATTAGTATAAAAAAAATATGTTAAATTTATAGTTTTACATTAGTTTAGTTTGTCTTATATATTATTGTTTATTGGAGAAAAGAAAACCCATCAAATATTGGGGTATAATTATATGTGTCAATGTGGGCGTACTTTTTAGGCATATGTATATGATACCAAACGTCTTTGGGAAGCTACAAAAGCAAAAGTTAGGGTTATTCCAAATGCAACTTTATGAAATGAGAATGATGGAACAAAGAACCATGAGTCAACAAAATAAGGCCAATTGTATTGATTTAGTCGTGGAAAAGGACAAAAAAGAAAAAAGATAAAGGAGTGGAGAAAATTGAAGAGTTTATGTGGAATGTGGTGCATCAATATATGTCCGTGAAAGAAATGGTCAATGATGACAAAGTATAGAAGAGTATTGCTTGGGTTTTGACTGTACGCACTTTGTGGCCATTAGTATGATTTAATAATTATGCATGGAGATCATATCATGTTTAAATGGGAAGCATTAAGAATCCATGAATGCTATGATCTGCTATGCTATGCTATGCATGGCCTACAACAGTAAGTTTTTTTCTAATCATCAAAGTGATTGAAGAGAATGGAAGTGAGGAACAAAGTGAAAGAAAGAAAGTGACAACACACCGAGAAATGTCTCATAACTCATGTTCCCTAGGACTGCAATTACCATTAACCTCTGCCCATTTATCACCCCATGCATGCTTTCCAAATCTTTTTAATTTTTTACTTCAAATCACTTGAGAACACATTTTGATGTCTCTTGAATCTTTCAAATTGATTATGGATTTATGGCATCGAAAACATATTTAACCATACTTCAATTTTGGGAAGTCAATTGATTCTCGCTTTATAAGCAGATCCCGAAAGAAAATTTTCTTATTTTGGACAAAATTTCTCACCCATTTATGCATATATGAAAGTGAGGTTTGATCGATGGCATGAACATGGGCAAAAAGATTTTAAGTATTTGTTTACATATAGAAAGATTATCTTCTTGGACA
>JAXCLQ010006238.1:0-48060 GCA_035584115.1 Cedrela odorata
AATTTTTTATTTTAAAAAATAAATAACTAAATATTTATTTTCAAAAACCTTTGGGATTATATTAGCAATTTGCATGAACCAACAATAAAGAGTAGATTATTATTAATACCATTTATATATAAGCAAAGATAAAATATCAAATTTACTTTGAGCGATTTTATTTTATTTTTTATTTTCTCTTTAACTAATTTTGATATTGTACCTTCCCTTAGATATTATTTCTTCGCCACAGATAACATTATGGACATAGCAAAAAACACTAGTGCTCCTCACTCGCAGAAGGAATATGATTGAGCTTCCAAAACCCGAAACCTCCCATGTATTTATAGCGTGAAGCGGTTGCAATTGATGCCTTTTTTTTATTTTTGGCTAAAGTTATGTGCTGAATATTTATCTCTTAGCTAAGAATATGGCTCTAGTCCCCAGTCGCCAGTTCTACCCAACAACAACCATTTTCGATTCGTTTCAATCCTCCTTTTCCAAGTTCCATGGCACCCGTCTCCCTTTATTCAGGTATGGTCACTCCATTCCTCTTAAAAATCGCTTCTTATGTCTCAATTTCTCTTCGGAAGCAGCCCCTGAACATAACCCACCAAGAAAAATAAGTTCTTTGTCCACTAGCAAACCTGTTTCTCAATCTGGTAAAGATAATAACTTAAACTTAAGTTCTAATGGTAGCTGGTTAGATAAATGGAACAAACCCAATAAACATAACCGCCCGAAACCACCTCCAGCTGTGGTGAATTATCGAAAGGATAATTTTGTGGATTTGTCAAGTCTAGGTTTTGCTAGAAGTCATAGTGATGGTAGTGGTGTTGATGATGGTGGTAGTAGTACAATGGGGAAGATTGTGGAGAAATTGAAAAAATTTGGGTACATAGATGATGGCAGTGATAATAAGACGAGAGAGAAAGAACCGGAGAGAAGGATTGAAAAAGGGTCTATAGAGGACATATTTTATGTGGAAGAAGGAATTTTGCCAAATATACAAGGAGGGTTTCTGAAAGACTCGCCATTGGGGTTAGGAGAGGTGGTAGGGAGTGATGGAGAGGTGAAGTTTCCGTGGGAGAGGCCAAAGGAGAAAGAAGAGGAGGGGAAGTGGTCGGCGAAGGAGAGGACAAGTAGGACTTCATTGGCAGAGTTGACTCTACCAGAGTCTGAGCTGAGGAGATTGAGGAATTTGACATTTCAGATGAAGAGCAAGACAAAGATTGGAGGTGCTGGTGTTACTCAGGCTATAGTGGACAAAATTCATGAGAAGTGGAAAGAGTCAGAGATTGTGAGGTTGAAGATTGAGGGTACCCCAGCACTTAATATGAAGAGGATGCATGAGATATTGGAGGTTAGCCTCTTGTGAACTTTGTTATTTATGTTCTGTTTATTTAGTTGTGTTGTCTTTTTGGTTTTTCAAGAAGCTCATAATTTCTTGTTCATGATTGCAATTAATTTTCTTCACAATTAATTGAAGCAAAAAAAGAATAATTAAACTCGATTATTATATGAATAGTGTAAACTGATACATATGTTCTGAGTCTCAAATCATAATTCACAGAGTTTCAATCCCGTGAGTGGGAGCCCCATTCTGTTCTTCACATGTAGAGGAACAAATAAGCAGTGAAAAACAAGTCTCTCTGCTTTCAATACACAGAAGCAGTTAGCAGCCTCATACTCGAATATGTGCTAGCTCCTATCCTCATGTATAGACCAATGTATAGGTTAGGGAGATAACATTGAAACACGGATATCTTGAGTATTCCAAATATTGAAGACCTAATAAACTGTTCTCGACTCAGTTGAGGTATCTCTAATCTTGAAAAAGAAAGGAGCATATTTAGAGCATGATGACAAATAATATTTGGGAATATGATATAGAAGTTTCCATTTCAGATGCAAGCTGATAAGGAACTTCTTACTCCCATTTAGTCATTCACCTGATTGGTAAACTACATGAGGCATGAGGTTTTCAAATTTTATATTTCTACTGACAATCTATCACCGAGGCCTCCTGTGATTTTGGGGGTAATTATTGACTGGATGCTAGATATCAGTTATGATTTCATACCAGCATAGAGGAAAAATGTTAGAGGCCTTTGTCAAGATTTCTTTAAAAATCAACCTCGTTTATAAGAGTAAAAAAATTGTTTTTTTCTATCCATATTCATCTTTACAGCTCTGTATTCATATACGGCATGATTCACAATACTGCCCTGTTGTTCATGCTGTAATATCTTTTCCATCCTTCAAATGTCATCCCTAGAGAGAAAAATTATACTTGCTTCAAGTTAAATAATAACTAAGAATTTTCAGCCGTTAGTAAACAATCATTTAATTGAACTTCATCCTTTTCAATTTATCTTCATTCTTTAGAGAAAAACCGGTGGATTGGTGATTTGGAGATCAGGCACTGCTGTTTCTTTGTATAGAGGTGTGAGTTATGAGGTTCCATCAGTGCAACTGAACAAACGGATATATAGGAGAAATGAGCTACCTGCAAGCACCTTACCTCAAGCTACTGATAAACAGATATACAAGAGAATTGGCATGTCTAGTAATTCCTTATCAACAGCTACTGACAAAACTGTTCAGAATCCTTCTATGTTTGGTTACTATAATAATGTGCATGCACCTCAAGCAAATTTGGAAACTACTGTTGAGGAGCAGGAAACAGAATCTACGTCAGAAGTAAAGTATGAAGATGAAGTGGATAAGCTTTTAGATGGCCTGGGTCCTAGGTACACAGATTGGCCAGGATGTGATCCTTTACCTGTAGATGCAGATCTGCTTCCTGGAATAGTTTCTGGTTATCAACCTCCTTTCAGAGTACTTCCTTATGGAGTTAGATCTACTCTTGCACGAAAGGAGGCAACAAATTTACAAAGGGTTGCCCGTGCTCTTCCTCCACACTTTGCCTTAGGTATGCAACATTATTCAGGGTAAGGTCATATGTTTGTGATTGTGAAGATGGTTTTCCAAATAACTGTAAATTTTCTGTCTCCAGGTCGTAGTAGGCTGCTCCAAGGTTTGGCTGTGGCAATAACTAAATTATGGGAAAAAAGTTCAATTGCCAAAGTTGCACTTAAACGAGGCGTACAACTGACTACCAGTGAGAGAATGGCTGAAGATATCAAGGTAATGGAACTAATCAACTAAAATATTCTGACTCACTGGAGTTGTAATGTTATATCCACATGCACCCAATTATCCCCTATCTTATGTCTTTCACTTATGCTCTTTAAACTTTATGCATGAATAATTGTTTTTTCTAATGCAAACATAATAAACCAATATGCATGTTATGATAGTTGGTTGGTAACGAATTGTAGGATATTTAGGCAAATTGGTCTTTACTCTGAGCAATCTCTGTAGATGCTATACTTGAGAATTTTTACTCTTTAGATAATTATTATAATTAATAGCAATGTAGTTTGTAATCAGATTGAGATCCTGAACTAATTATATCCACTTCATATTTGGTGCAAATTAAAAAAAAATGATGGCTTGATCATCTGGATAGTCAATGTATTTGTTTACTTTTCATCAATGCATTAAGGTCCCTATCAGAAATTCAAAGATACTGTATAAATCATTGGACATTTGGATGCAGAAATTGACAGGAGGCACACTGCTCTCTAGAAACAAGGACTTCTTGGTTTTCTATAGGGGAAAGGATTTCTTATCATCAGATGTCACTGAAGCATTACTGGAAAGGGAGAGTTTGGCAAAATCCCTTCAAGACGAGGAGGAGCAGGCTCGGTTAAGAGCATCAGCCTTTGTCTTACAAAGTGTGGAAACCACTGAGCAATCTGGAACTGCTGGGACCTTTAGGGAAACTTCTGAAACTGCTGGGACCCTTGGGGAAACTTTGGATGCAAATGCTAGGTGGGGAAATAGGTTGGATGATAGCGATAAGGAAAATCTGATGAGAGAAGCTGAAATAATGAGGCATGCCAACCTTGTCAGAAAACTGGAAAGGAAGCTTGCTTTTGTGAGTTCCTCTAAACTTGGGATCTTCCCACTATGATGATCTCATGTTGTATTTTTTAGTTACTGGTGACTGAATACTCATTTTAACCTGCAACACTTGTATGATGTGTAATGCTGCATGTTTTGTGGCTCAAGATTTGCAGATTCTTCTGATTTGAATTTTTTATATCTTGTCATAAGATTTAATAGAAAATGTTAATAAATAGCATGATACATCACAAAGCCATGCATATCCTTCAGTGAAGCCTCTATGGTTTGGGCCTTTGCTTTAGTGACAAAGAGGAGGATGAGGTTGGGATAAGTTTTAGATTCAAATCTTAACAATCTTAACAAGGGAAAAAAGTTTTATGGTTTGAACTTGGGATTTTTGTGTGTCAGGCTGAACGAAAGCTAATTAAAGCTGAACGAGCTTTATCAAAGGTGGAGGAGTTCTTAAAACCAGCAGTAAGGCAAGCAGACCCAGAGAGCATAACTGATGAGGAAAGATTTATGTTTCGCAAGCTTGGTTTGAGGATGAAGGCTTTCTTACTTCTGGGTAAAACACTCTCTCTAACTATCAGATTGATCATGGCCTTCATTTCTGAATATGAAATTATATGGGAGTGTAATTCCTTATTCAGGTAGACGTGGAGTTTTTGACGGTACTGTGGAGAACATGCACTTGCACTGGAAATACCGCGAATTGATTAAGATAATTGTGAAAGTTAAAACTTTTGATCAGGTCAAAAAAGTTGCTCTAGCGCTTGAAGCTGAAAGTGGAGGTATCTTGGTTTCGGTGGACAAGGTCTCCAAAGGTTATGCTATAATTGTTTACAGGGGAAAGGACTACCGGCGACCTTCCACTTTGAGGCCAAGGAATCTTTTGACAAAGAGGAAGGCTTTGTCACGTTCAATTGAACTTCAAAGACAAGAGGTATCTCTCAAAAATTTTATATAAATCTACTGCATTGTGTATATGCAACTAGATAAACTGTTCCATACTCATCTGAGAATACACTTAATTAGTAGAATTCCTTAAAGATCACCAGTGAAAACAATTTTCTTGGTGCTGATCAGAAAACTGCCGGCTAGTTACCTGATCTAGGCTATTAAAAGGGGTGAATTTTGCTGCCCCTTTCTACTTAATTTTTTGGCAACCCAGCTGAACTTTTGCAGGAGCTGGACTGGCCTGCAAATTAACTAATCATGTGTTTGGTGGTGATGGCGGTGAATACATGTTGTGTTGGCCACAACCATCTATCCTTGTCGGAACATAGGGTTTTATTTTTACCACTACCAGCATTTTCAGATGCCTCCAATCTTGTCTCGTTTTCTAATTATTTTTTTCAAACAGGCGCTTCTAAAGCATGTTGCAACTCTGGAGACTAAAGTGGGGAAACTTAGAGATGAAATTGTAAGGCTTCCTTTTGCATTTTAACTTTCTATTCTAGCCTAGCTGTTGTAAATATGAAAAAGAAATATAATATCGTCTCTTGTTTCACAAAGGTTTCTCATCTCTTACTTGACATTGATAGGAACAAATGAACAGCGTGAAGGACACAGGAGATGAGGAGTTGTATGACAAATTAGATTCTTCCTATGCCACTGAAGATGAGGACTCTGAGGTCTGCTTTTAGTTAGTAATCTACACCAGTTATTCGTGTTTGTTAAATCATCTTGTCTAACATCGCATTTTATTCCAATCTTCCTCTTTTACAGGATGATGGAGATGAGGCATATCTTGAAACATACAACGGTGGAAATGACACTGATGATGAAAATGATAACTTACCCATGGAATCAAATTATCCTTATCATACCCAAGATCAGGAATCAGAAACGGAACCTCTGGATTCCAAAGTAGATGCATATGCGGTTCCCAGTACATCTTACATCAGTACTGCCATTGTAGAGAAAGAAGATAACATGTTTTATTAATCTGTATAACACATTGGAAAGAAACAGAAACATCTGTCATCTGCTAGATTGGATTGGTATCTTAACAAAATACCATGCTCCATGAGAATGTACATTGTATAGATAAAACTATACATCTCTTGCCATTTCTTAGAAAAACTATATGCTCGCACTTCTCATAGTGGCAGATAAAATTATCTTAATTCATGGAAGTCAGGTCTTCTAGCTCAAATAGCTTTTTTCATCTGATGCAGTACATGCTTTTCACTTGGACTAAGATAGTGGAAGAGTATCAAAGCTGCTACGGTTAAATTATTTAAAATTAAAACCTGGAATAAGATTACTTTAAAACGTGACAGAACTTGTAGCCGAAACATTTGATTTAAAACTTTTTATCCAATGCCCTCTTGATCAAACGAGGCATGCGGCAACTTTAATAACATGGTTTTGGAATATTAAACCAAGTTAATCATGACATCAGCCGTTGAAATTGGATCAAACGGAAACAACAGAGGTCCCTTTGCTAAGACTTGGCTACATTTTTCCGAGGACAATTCTAACGAGGCTGCTAATCCGGACCCATTGACGGAACTCGAGTCTCTTTGACCCAGAGAGAAAAGTTTGACCACGTGTTAATTGCCTTAATTTATAACAAAATCCCACGTTTTGGAAGCAGACCGCTGTACATATATATAATAGTTGGAACTAAAATTAGAAACTCTCCGTAAAAAAAATAAAAAAACAATCGATGGATGAGTTCTTCGCAGAGCAATTTCATGGCGACGACGATATCTTTTGGTTTAACTACCAGGCTCTTCCTGTAGAACAAAGTGCTTTTGTGCCTTATGCAAACAGACCCAGAATTGAATTCCGGTCAGGGAACGGTAATTCCGGGAACGCCAACAAGAAAATGATAGAATTCTTGAGGAGAAGTCGTTCTGCAACAATGGAGTCCCGAGTACCTGAGAGAGAACGTTGTCACAGGCACGTGATCAACGAGCGAATGAGAAGAGAAAGGGAGAAGCAAAATTACTTGGTTTTGCGTTCCATGTTGCCTCCTGGCACCAAGGTGAATTATTAAATTTATATGGCAAAATCAACGTGATGATCTTGGTCTGACATTTTTTTTTAATGCAGAATGATAAGAAATCGATTATTCAAACAGCTACGAATAGAATTCAGGAACTGCAACGCTGTAAGCAAGAATTGGAGAGGAAAAACTATGAGCTGGAAGAGAAGTTGGGGAAGAATGTTAATGGCAGAAGAAAGATTAGAGTGAGCTTAGCAAATCCAACGTCAGGGGTTGATTCAATGCTGGAAGTTCTTAAATGCCTGAAGAACTTGGATTCAAGAACCATAAACATTCAATCAAAGTTTTCGGACCAGAAACTGACAGCAATACTGGATATTGAAACTCAGGTAGCATGCATATATAGCCAAGGCCATCTTCAACTCAGCAATGTTTGTATTAATCTTTCAGAAATTTTCAAGTATATCAATGGTGATTTCTAATTTCTAAATCGTAATGTTGACGCAGATGGAGGCTGGCGAGGTAGAAGAGGCTGTACAGAGAACACTGCAATAGGTGGAACAAGAACTTCTCTTTCAGTACCAGGAAGGTTAGAATAATGCAGCTGGGCACTCCAGGCAATACAATTACAAAGTCACCTAGACTACACTTTTGTAGAACATCATATATATGTTAAAATATTAATTTAAGAAAGCAATGGGTATGCAGTAGGTGAAGATTGAGTTTCTCTTTTGAAAATTGACTCACAAAATTTTGAGCAGGTGATGATTCAATGGATGTATTCTTGTTCTACTCTAATTGCGAACTGCTAAGAAGTTTCCCATAAAATGTAAACGCCGGGTGAACTAAGCTCAACTAATCCAAAAAAAATATAATTGAAAGAAACCTCGAGTAAAACCATACGCCAATGTAGAGATTGGTCACTTGGCTTAAGTTATCTAATACAATAAAATATAACTGAAAGAAACTTCTAAGAAGAAAACCATAGACCATTGTAAAGTTTGGTCACCTTTGGCCAATAAAGTAGCTAATACACCCACGTTATAAAATTGTTAACACCACATGTCAATTTAATATAAATATATTATAAAATTTATAAATTTAAATTAAAATAAAATATATAATTATTAAACGAAAGACAAAACACAATTAATTATATCAAATTAAGGTTTAAATTTTTTAATACATAAATTTATTTATAACATAATTAATTATTTAAATAATTAAATCATACCAATTTATTTATAATTTAATTTTATAATTATATTTATTTATTTTAAAAAAATATTTAACTATATTTAAAATAAATATTATTAAAATTGAAAAAAAATATTATTATTATAAAAATTATTAAAATATAAATAAAAAATATTAAATATATAACACAGTTATAACCATATTGAATTAAAATTTTTATTTTTTGATTCATTAATGTTGTCAAATTCGTGTTGGCCATTTTACAATAGCCACCCCTAAAAATACCCCCGCCGGTATAAGATTAAGATTGTGTTGTCGTTTACTTTACTAGAAGTTACCCTTTTAGTACAACAATCTCATAAAACATCCACTATAAACCAACATGGAGAAGATTTTAACACAGTAAAATTAAAAACTCGACCATAAACTAATACCGCAGAGCTTGCTACATATATATTGGCTAGGCATAAAAAGGGTCTTCTTTTAACGCCTATCAAAGGGACATGAATTGGAGTCGCATCCAGTTAACATCATGCCAAGATTTCAATCACTGGGTGTTAATGGCAAAAGATCATAGGCAAATATCACATTAAAATAAATCAAGACCTGAAATTCAGGGTAAGCTATGGAACCAATGAACCAAAAATAACTTTATGCTGCCATAAAAAAAAAAAACTAACATCAAACATATCAGCTGTTTAAACTAGAGACATTGAAGTTCCATTATCTAAATTAACAACTCAAACACCAAGTATTTAGTCCAACAATCAAAAAGGCAACAAACAAAAATTTGATCAACTTTGATGTTTTCTGAAGATGACAATAAACTAAATATCCAGATATCTGGCATACATCTCACTTGAGAGGAATGAACCTTGAAGAATGAGTAGCACCAATACCGGGTCTACCATGCTTCACAGGCTTGTATGAGATAGAGAACTCAGCCAGGTAATGGCCTATCATTTCTGGCTTGATTTCAACCTGATTGAAGGTCTTTCCATTGTACACACCAATGATGCTTCCAATCATTTCAGGTACAATGATCATGTTTCTCAGGTGGGTACGAACTGGCTCTGGCTTCTCACCAGCTGGAGCCTCCCTTTTCTGGTCCAAAACAATAAAAGGACACATTTAGTCACAGCTATAACATAAACCAATCTGATTAGTACAACCTAGAGACCAAGGATTTCAATCACAATTCCATCCACAAATAATGAAAAATCTCAAGAAAAATTTTAAACAAATGAAAATTTGATTTGATAATTCCAAGGTAATGTACTACAAGTGGTTGATTAACAATATACAACAGATAAATAACACAATTAGAACCCAAAGCATATGGAAGAAAATCAACATACAGAACCTATCTACACAACCAAACATAAGTCAAACGCTGTAGACAACATCTAAGCTTCTATCAAATATAAAATAATTTGTTTCTTTCTATAAATGAGAAACATAATTCATTGATTGCAACAAATATTAACATGCGAGAAACTTCCATCTGCAATATTTTTTTTAATCAGATGCTCAATCAAATACATATGTTTTTGTAAGACTCCATAATCTAATATATACCACCAATAAACAAATCTCTTTTAAAACATCAAGTACTACCTACTTCCTCGACAAAAATAAGAACAAAGCTTATGCAATCATCTAAAACCAACACACTAATTCTGTTATCAATTCATGATGAACCTAGGACGGATATTAACTACAAAGACCCAAAACTAACATTCTTAATATCTAATGTTACAGTAAAGAAGAATCCGATTGACAAAATAAGAGTAACATGGCACTAGAAAAATCTTTGGAATCCAACAATTCTGGCATGTTCAGATACAGCAAATCCATTGTTCTTCTCAAATAGTTTAATTTATGCAGGAATCCCAAGTTAACAATCTAGGCTCACAATAGCCCAGGCTCATATTGAATATGTCAGAGAGACTTGTCCAATAGACAAAACACAAATTATCAACCCAACTTCAACCTAAACCGATAAGGCAATAACAGCATTATAAGATTAACTACTACATTCCTTATGCCACCCAAGGAAACCAAATAACAAAACTACCATTCTTCTCACACACAAATAAATTCCAACAAAAATCATCAATCTATGACATTAAGACTCTTGCATCATACGCATGAAAAATACAAGCCATGGGACACTCATCCATTAACAGAAGTTATAGCTAGGAGCAAAGTAATATCTTAATCAATTACCACCACCCTAAGCAAGTATTAAGCAATAAAACCAGATATCAGTTAATATTCTCGCAGTTCGGTCTCCATTACACCCTAGCGAGTATTCAGGATAAACACTCAAGTTAGCTATCACTAATAATAGTAACTAATTTCAGACTCTCTTACCAGCTTTAAACCAAAATACAATGGCATAAAAACAAATTTCTGCCTCCCTCGCAAGGAGATGAGTAAATAAATGCCACAATGTAACAACTTAGCTTTCATCAGCCAGCACAAATCTAAATAATAATAAAAATAAACCAGCAACCAGATCCAAACACAAACTAGCATGATACCCATAATAGAAAAAATTAACAAAACAAGAACAACAATAATTACAGAGCAAGAATTAATACCGCCTTGCGAAGCTTCTTGATCAAAGCCATGGGCTTCCTCTTTAGACCCCTCTGAAACCTGAGCACCAACACAAAAGAGGAAGACAATTAGACTCATTTGCCCAAAAAATTACACACGTACATATACTGATAATCAGCACGTATGAAAGTACCTTCTGCGAGCACGGGCAGGGAAGAGCTTGACGAGCTCATCAGTGGACATGTCAAGAAGAGCGTCCAAATCCACGCCTCTGAAACTGAACTTCTTAAACGTTCTCTTCTTTGGCACTCCTGCCGCCGCCACCTCTGTTTCGACGTCCGCCTGTACATATTCACACAAACAAACACAGTTTAGACGACATAAACTGAAAAACAAAGAGATGGACATAGAGAGATGAAGGATAGTTACCATAGTTGGAAAGTAAGAGAAACTGTAAGTGTAGAAAGTCTCCTGCTTGATCTGTTGCCGCTAGGGTTTTTTCCTGAAGAAGTAGATGGGCTTGTAAGATTGGGATTTTATATAGGGGTAGTTAAAAGTTTGTAACCCTAGAATGCCGCTATCAAAATATTTGCATATAAGGACCTCTAATATTGTTTAATTCTAAAGTAACGGACGAACCGATTATTATACAAATGTAAACTCACTGGGCCTGACCTAGATGGTGCGCCCTGATTAGTAAAGCCCTGAACATTCGATGGACTGTTCGGTCCATGACTTAATCCCAACAAGTTTATGGGACGTATTGTGAAGGAATAAATTTTAGCCCAAGCCAAGAAGAATAATTACTTCATGGGCCTTTAATTCAAGCTTTAGCCCAACTCAAGAAGTATTATTAGAGGTGAAAATGGGTCGAATCGGCCCGGCCCATGAAAATGAGGCACATACACAGGTCTGGTCCATGTAAAAAAATGAGGTTTTGCACGGCCGATAAAACCAACCCACGCAGGTTTGTGCCTGAGCCTGCAAAATTAAAATTAAAAATAATAATTTATTTGATGTTCTAAATTTAAATTAATTTAAAATAAAATGGTTAAAATTATTTAACATATAAATTGGTCAAATGAGTTGGATAAATTTTTTACTTAAATTATTTAGCATTTATTTATAAACTATAATATATAAATAGGTTAAATTGGCTCGCAGACTAAGTCTAGTTTAACTCGTGACAGACTCTTATTTTTTAATTTGATCCGAGCTCACAATAAAACGGGCTGATCCAACCCTTTTGTCATCTCTAAATATAATTAATTTAATGGGCCTTTTAGTTAACTCCATCTATATTATAATTATTTATAATATGTCGTATTGGATTATCACTTCTTTTTTCTTTTTCTTTTTATATTTTTTATTTATTAAAATATTACTCAATCTGACTTTTTATATATTGAATGTTTTAAAATTTTAAATTAAAAATAAAATAAATTTATACACATTAAAAAAGAAGAACAAATATATAAGTTTGAGTTCCTATAATTTTAATTTTTAATTTAAAATAGTGGTATCAATTTTTTATTATTGATTTATGCAAAATTAATGATTGAAGCCTAATTTACTATTTTACATTAAATATTGCCAATTAACATTTCTAAACTACCAATTTACATATATTATTTTCAACTCAACGTTTCTATTTACTATTAAATTGTATGACTAATTGGTGTCACAATTAAATATTAGTTTGGAATTGTAGCCGTTTATAAATAATATGCTATTTTTGTGCTCAAAAAATATTTAACTATTAGAAGTACGATTAAGTTATTGATAAATTGTGTTTTTAAAAATGTTGTGAGTTTCAAAAGTGGGGTATACGTAGAGATGACAGTGGATCAGATTTTGAACAGATATATTCAAATTCGCATTTGCATCTACTAAAAAAATTTAATATCATACTCGTATCAAACTCGTAGTGGGTTTGATATATTATTATCAAACTAGTTTTAACATATTTTTAATATTTATCAAACTCATGCAGATATTTGCGAATTTTAGTAGGATTTTCGGTATTAGTTTAAAATAAAATATACCATTTACATAAAATATAAAATATATACAATAAAAAATAAAATATCATGAGCTCACGTAGGTTCTATACACTGATTTATTATATCCTCAACAAATTTCAAAGATGTTTCATGACATTTTATAACCACAAATGGTAAAATGTCAACAAAAAAGTATTAACAATATATTCCCACAAATTAAGTAAGCAACACATATTTTCAATCAAAATATATGTAGAATGGACACCTCTAATATAACATGGCCACTAAGTATCAACATGGATCACTTCCAGAACATCCAAACATGTATCTCATAATAATAATTGAAACAGTACTCAATTCTCAACACGAAATAGGAAACTTGTGCCTCAATCTTGTAAAGCTTATTTTATTTAGCGATTACTTAAAATGAATATAGATGCATTGACTAAAAGTAATAGTGAATGTCTATAAAATTAGAGTTAATAAAATGTTTTTGCTCTATTTAATAGAGTGGGTAAACGATACAGTAATGATGACAAATTGCCAATAGAATTAGCTGGATCACCTTAAATTCGACTAGTCCTCCAACACCCCTACAAGTTGTACCACCCTCATTTCTCATAAATTTAAACTATTTTCCTGAAACAATTCCTGGCATTACTACGTTAGTTTAGTTAACGAATGCAGATGAGAAAGAACCACCAAGGTCATTGTTGTTCAAATCAAGCCAAATGAGACTCTTGCACTTTCCAAGCTCAGGTGGGATCTTTCCACTGAGAGAATTGTTACCCAATTGGAGCATTGCAAGGTTAATAAGATTTCCAATACCAACGGAGATTTCTCCGGTAAGTTGGCTACTGGAAAGTGAAACCCATATCAATTTTGTGCAGTTGGCAATGGATTATGGAATGGTTCCATTGAGGCAATTGTAGTTAAGAATCAAGGTCTTTAGGTTTCCTCCAACAATACAAATGTCTTCTGGGATTTCACCTGTGAGAATAGGGAGATTTAAACTACCAATAAGGCCAAAGTTGTTGAGGTTGAAGGCGAGATAACATGGCCGTCAACGGAGCAGAAAACACCTTGTCATGAACATAGAGTTGAAGAATCATACGTCCAATTAACCAATAAACCTTTTGGATCAGAATCGCGAGAGAGAACAGCAGTAACTTGAGTCTTGACAATATGATGTCATTTAGGGTTAGGGATGACATATATTTTGTAAATTTATGATATTAAAACGACGTCATTTTGATGTTAATATTAAAATAACATCGTTTTGATACTTTCAGAAAAAAAAAAATTTGCGGATAGTCTACACCCGTATCCGTCCCAAACTCGATTTAAATTTTAATTTTATTTTTCAATCCATCCCAAACTCTCTAAGAAACATATTAAACTCGTCCTATGAGAGTCTGGTAGTAGTAGATTTGTGAGTAAAATTATCATCTTTAAATGTATGTATTTAATAAATTTATGTAGTAAAGTGATGCGAGGAGGTGTAATAATTATGATAGACATATAATCATTAAATTATAATTTATAAAAATATAAGATATAATTGTATTTTTATTAAAGTATCGAGGTTATAATGAAAAATATTAAATGTTTTATTAAATTGTTTGATAAGTTGCTTTTTAAAAGCAACAATTCCCTTCTAAAAACTATTGTCAAATTTTATAAAGTTATAAAATAAGTAGTTTATTTTTTTTAATAAATATAAATTTAATAAAAAATATATAAAATAAGTTATCCTTAACAATTTTAGTTTTATTTAAGTTAAGAAATCCATAACCTCCGACAAATATGCGCGCGCACACACGCACATATATATACATATATATGCGCACGCGTGAGATGATTATATGAGAGTAATTTTGATTGGAAATTGTGAAATTTGTCAAGTTGATAAAAATAAAGTAAAGTTTGTTATTTATGTAAATGACTTTTAAAATATGACTAATTTAAAAAAAAATTCTTATTTTTTACACGACTAAATTAATTTCAATTGAATAATTAAAATTATATTTTATATGTACATTAATTATAATAAATATTAATTATATATATTATATTTGATCTCAATTATTAAAAGTGTGTTGATGGTATATTAATTTAATAATAAAAAAATTAATATAAAAATGATGTAAAGTCAAAAAAAAAAATCGATCGTGTCCACGTACACAAACAGACACATGCGCCCAAACGTTTTTAAATATGAATTAACGGGAAGACATAATTAACTAATTACAAATTTGATATTAGAATTCTTTACCAAACAAAAAAGAAATTCGCACATTTGTCACTATCCCATGAAGAAATATTAATTATTATACTCGTTGGAAAGATTAATTCAAAACCTTCAAAAACATTGAAACCTCGTCAAAATCCATGGATCGTATCAAATTTTATATTGATTCAAACCCAAGTTTAAAAACACAATTTTAACCCCCAACACGTTCTCTTACAAATCCAACTTGTGCTTTCACAAATCTGGACCGTCCATTACTTCCAATTAGACGGTTCACATTCAACCCAATCCTACTGGATAACGATCCGCGTCATTCCTATTTCCACCAATCAAATCCCTTCTTTGTCCCTATAACTGTCCTTGAAATTCATTTCCCCCCAGCAGTCACCGTTCAAAATAATAGTAAAAAAATCTTCATCTCTGTTCAACCTGCCATGGCTACCGCCACCGCAAAGACCTCCAGAGACGGAAAAGCAAAGAATGCAACGTCGGCCACAAAGAAGCCAAGGGCTCACCCTCCTTACTCTGAGGTGAATTTCATTTGGTTTAATTTCATTGAATGATTTTTTGTTTGCCGTTTGATCTGTTTTTGATGTATGTGATTTTGATTGTGCACGTAGATGATAAATGAAGCGATTACTGCGTTGAAGGAGAGGACCGGCTCCAGCCAATTCGCAATCGCAAAGTTTATCGAGGAGAAACAGAAGGCTAACCTCCCTAACAATTACAAGAAATTATTGCTTGTTCAATTGAAGAAGCTTGTCGCCAACGGAAAGCTCGTCAAAGTCAAGAACTCCTTCAAGCTTCCGCCGAAGTCTCCCTCCACCAGCGCTGCGGCCAAGAAGCCGAAATCTTCATCCACCAGCGCTGTGGCCAAGAAGCCGAAAGCTCCATCCACCACCGCTGCTGCCAAGAAACCGAAATCTTCCTCCACCAAAGCTGCAGCCAAGAAGCCGAAATCATCCTCCACCACCGTAGCGGCCAAGAAGACGAAGCCAAAAGCCAAGGAAACGTCGGCGAAATCGCCTGCAAAGAAGGCGGTGGTTGCTGCCAAAGCGAAGAAGCCTAAGAGCATAAAGTCGCCGGTTAAGAAGGTTGTTGTGGCCAAGAAGGGGAAGAAATGAATGGCTTGTTTGTTTGTTTTAGGTTTAAAATATGTAAATTTGGTGACGTTTTTGAGTGTTGTTTAGGCAAATCGACTTGCATAGTTTTAGTTCGGTTGTTCTTTCAATTTTCGTTTGGGTTTTGGATAGAAATGCAAATTTTGTTGAATGAAATGAAATGTCTTTATTATTATAGTAATTAAATTTCCAAAAAATCAACCATTTTTGATTTGCCGGATGGGTGTTTTCAATTCCATTTCAAAGGTTTGCTCTCGAAGGAGACAGACAAGTCGACATCGTTCCAAACGGAGCCTGGTTCCGTGTAAAGTTCCTATATTTTATCTTGTTTAGTCCGTTCTCCATTTTCCTTGGGTTGCTGATCTTCTTCATCTTGTTTAGCCCGTTCCCAGTAATTCCCAGTAATGGTGCCATCTTCATTTACTTTGTAGCCGACCTCCATCCGATACTGACATTTATGAACATTTCGTGCCATGGCAATTGTCTGCTCCACAAAAAGGCTCCCATGATAGAGTACCATCCATAATCACTTCTCGCCCTTCACTGTTACCAGCTAGGACGATGCTGCATCTGTAGACGATTGGTGTACCTAAGGAATCAAAACCAATCTTTGTCAATTGGTTTGATTAATATCAAATAAACCCACCCAGATTTTGAGTTGAGCTATTTATTTACATATGTATAATATATGTACCAACTCAGCAGTTTGAAGCATGTCACTGTGATGGCCCTTCTAGCTAAGGTCATTCAGAAGTGCTTCCACAGAAAGCTATTTTGAACGATAAAAGTAATTTAATTTTATCAAACTTATAATTTGTTCAACTTCTTCACCCGATCACTATGGATTTATAATAAAAATTCCAGGATTCATAATAAAAATCTTTATCAACTTCTTTACTACAGCATGCTAGAAAACTCGCAACTACTCTGGCTAACAAGTGCAACACCTGGAATAGATTATATCTACATGCCTAACATTTTTCTTTCTTCCATTTTCACTCTGAAATCTTCTTCTGACGGAATCTTGCCACTGCTCTTCACGGTTGCAGACCACCATGCCATAAGCTCATCCTGCAAAAATGTGAAAAGAGAGGTAAGAGTTAGAATGTGGGTAAAAAGCAAGATTAAAACTGGCATTGCATGGCTATTGAAATCTTACACTGAGCACTTGAAACAAGAGAATGGTAAATGTAAACTGTGTTTTACCTCAAGAAAATCATGGTTGGAGATGTATTGACTCTCAACCAAGCATTTGATTCCTCCAACATTCACAGAGATTGAACTTTTTGAATTCTGCAGTGAACTATCTCTTTGTGCGCCTGTCAATTCCGAGGAAAAGGAAAAAAGAAATTTTAAAAACAAGCAGCATGAATCACTACTAAAGTTGCGCAATTAAACAACAAATGTTCATCCTAACAAAAATGTATATAAATCAAGTTAAACAAACAGGATACAACTTTAAGTTATACCAGTTATGCAAGCCACGTAATATCCAGTTCCCCCAAGGCCTTCTTCCCTCTTCCCCAGTCGCAAGCGCAGGAAAAATCCATTAAGATGTGCAAGTGACATGTGAGGATTTATCCATCTGATATCATGTAGAATAGAATATCAGTATCAGACAAGAATAACTTAAAAATAGAAATACCATACCTTTGAGGATTTATTTGTGTTTTTATGGAGTGTGTGCTGAGACATGCGCTACAATCTATGGTCATGTATCTACTGTATTACAATGACTGAAATAAAACTTCTCAGCAATGTGAAATGATGAGGACCAAATCATAGTTTCAACACAATTCGTCTTGCTTGTTGAAATTAACTTCTGCAAATATACAACGAGACGTAGGAAGATCAACATTAGCGGATTTAGGATATAAGTGGACTTTACATTTTTTTAACATCCTCAGGATTACAATGTGATACTCTACCGATTTTAAATATTTTTCCTGCAAGCTTCAATTATTATGTTTCTGGGGATACAGCTGTCTAACAGTTACCCTGCTAACTGGCATTTTGTTTCAACCAGTTAAGTTATAACAGTCCCCCTTTACTGATATGCTTAAAATGCGTCATCAGAATACCTGCAAGGGCATCATGTTTGACAAAAGCAACTACTCCAGGAAATATGAATTTCTAAATTAACCTAATGCTAGCTGCTAAGATTTACTGATAACCCAAATGAAGTGAACAAAATAATTTTTATTGTTATGGACACTAGAAAATCATTACCCTAAATAGTGGTAGGAGAAATAGCAGACAATAATTTAATTGAAGATGTATAAAGCAATGCACTTAGTGAACAGTTACTGAATTATTTCTTAACCAAGTCTTGCCAAGAAAAAAAGGGATATGGTGATTTTATGTCCTTGTTTGTTGTCTATCTACATTCCTCTATAAGTACCCATGGTGTTCCCACCAAACCTACACCTCACATAGGATATGAGATGGGGTAAACAAGGTAATGTGTTCCATAGCCAAGAAAAAAAGCCCCAATGTACAAAGAATGAACTATACTATTGCCTAGTACGGGTGTAATCTTGCTGAGATGTCGTTAGAGCTAACTTGAGGACCAAAAGGGGTGAAGGTCTGTCCAGTGGAGCAAAAAATGATGTCAAAGCTATCTGCCAATCTTAAAATTTTGATGATGCTGAACAATTGGAGTCCCAGAGGCTACAATTATAGGACAGTTACTATTTTGGAATTCATTTCCCGTTAAGATCCAGAAAGAACTTATTTACCCAATTATATATCAAATGCAATCTGAACTAATATTCAGCACAATCAAGTAAATGCAGTAACTAAGGAAATGAATTAAGCAACGGTTGACAAGTAATATGGTCCACTTACTTGAGGATGTCTGATCGAGATAAACGAAGTCTTTTTATGAAATCAAAGATCCCCTTCGGTACTTCTGATATGTGCCTAAGGAAGAAGTTGCTGGAAGGCATGGTTTGATTTTCTCTCAACTTTTTTTCCCCAGAACCTGAAGCAAAGTAATCTTTTACCGAGTTTGCATTACATATCATTCTGTCAAAAGTTGCCACTTGATTCAGTTTATGGTTAATTTCAAGATTTGTCTCTTTTTGAGGACCATTTTTTTCACAAACAGTATGTGTACCAGCAGCATGAGCAAGGCACTTACCATCCAACAGCTTTGTACTTTGTTCATTTCTTCTATTGAGCAGCATTTCATTTGGACTAAAGTCATTACCCTCCAATTGATTTTCACCTCTTGAGGATGCATTGGGGTATGCAACAGCCCAATGATTGAGCTGAAAACATCTGATATACAAAGAAGGCAACTCTTCTGCTCCATTATATGAATTGATATTCTTTAGAAGATCTTCAAGCTCACCATCTGGTATCTCTGAGCAATCTCGTAAATGGTGACCTTTCTTGCCACAAAAGAAACAGGAGATGGTTGCACGAGCTACACTATCTGTAACATCTGATTGCATGACGTGTTTGAGGGCATCCAGCCTCTTTGCAAAGTTAGAAACCATAGCCTCTGAATTTTTCAATCTTGAGGAAGGGGTAATAAGGTTCAGTTTACAAATGGACTTCTGATCATTATGGCCTTCTATTCCATTAAACCCAGTAGAAACCTCAGTTTCAGCATCACAGTTCTGTAACTCTTTACACACAACAACAGGTGGATCTTCACTGGGGCGTGGTCCAGCCTCCACAACCTTGAGGTTGGAAGAACTGACAGGATTCCAGGAGCAAGGAATATTTTTCTGGCAACTAGTTGAGCATTCAAGGGGACCATCACTACTTAGGTTTTGGTTATCAAGATTCAACAAGGGAAAACATGTTTTTGGAGCAAAACGAGTTATCCACAAGCTTCCAAGAGGATCACTTCTGTGAACAAAATTATTATTCGTTTTCACTTTGAATGGTGGTTCAGAATCAATGTTCTCAGTACTGCTCATCTTACGTTTACCCATAGAGAAATTGAAGTCTGTTCCTCTTTCCCTCTTGTCAGTTCCCAAGTTACATGAATTTTTGTTCCCTGCATACTTGCTATTTTCCTGACTGGAAGCAAAATTAGCAGAAGAAATCTTAGGCTCAGTTGCCATACCTGCTCCCTCTCCTGATGCAGATTCATTGAATTTCTCATTTGATAGCAGAAATTGTTTGCGCACGTTATCATTGTCACTACAACAAGCTAATGGAGTAGTACTAATGTCACATAGTCCGTTAATCCCCTCAAGTTCTGTTTGATAATCATCATCTGCTGCTCTTCCTAGACCCTTTGTCTTTGGACAGTATAAAGACTGGAAAATAGACTGAAACCCAACATTTCTGCACCCAGATTCTTGGTTTTTATTGTACATGATAAGTTGCTGGTCAGGAATTTCATGTCCATGAGTAGGCGGTGCAAGGGTGAGAGCAAGAGAGGGTGCAGGTGCATCAACTATATTTGATTTTGAAAATCCCTTCACCATGTTTGATATCCAATTCATGAAGGAGCTATCTTGTTTAATAAATGATGTAGAACCAGGACTCTCCTGGATTTGCTTTTTAACTTTTTTACTCCCTACAATCAACTGCTGCTCAAAGCTCCATCTCTTTTTGCCTGTTGAAAACAACCCGGCGCTGTTACAGCTTTCAACACTCTCATGGCTGTCATCATCCTCTTTTGACATTCTTCCATTGACATCTCCATCAGATAAAGCCTTTTCCTTGCCTTTTCTTCGATACCTCCGAATTCTGCTGTTAGTTGGAGAATGATCATCTGAAATAGTCTTCTCTTTAGGAAGTGTATCCTCATCCTGACGAGAGATATTTTTAACTTCATGTGCAGATTCTGATGCCACAATCCTACTTGCAGCACCGTGAACATTTTTACTGAAAAGTGTTCGTAAATCATTCTCAGAAATTGATTCCAACTTCTCTAAAGGATGAACGGTGAGAGAATTTGTCATTGTCATATTATTTTTGTTCTCTTTTTCAAGGAAGGAAGCAGATTCCTCGCGTCTTTTGCCTGGGGATGTCAAGTTTCGCATGAAAGTGTCATTAGCTTCACATTCTTTTGTGAGCTGGAATCCAGAGGCGAAAACAATTTCTATTCTGGATCTCTGATTCCCACTACCAACATCTTTGCATCCAGCCCCAACATCTTTGCCTCCAGCAGTAGGATCCCCAGATAGAGGTTCATTTTGGTCCAAATCAGGTCCGAGATCAGCTGTTAAGGTCCATAAATGATCAAATCAGTATTATCAGATTTAGCAAATTGAATGCTGCATAATCTTTGATATATATATATATTTAGAAAATCCAAATTCATCTTTGTTTCACATATAGGCTAAACAAAATTGAGGGAATGGCTCCAGGATCTTGTACCCACTTGCTTTTGAAGCAAAACAGAAACTGCCCTAGCAATTTTCATGTGATTAGCAGAAAGTAAAGGATGCCGTCTTACATTCTCATCTAAGTCACATAAATGAATCAGTTTTGTAAAAGCTAGCCATGGGTACTTTCCATAATAAGAATCAGTTTTTGCAAAAGCTAGCTATGAGTACTTTCTAAAACCATCTTCCAAATTTAACTCCACTGACACCAAAATACAAACGGAAATCTCATATATAACCTGGAAAACTTGAAAACATCTTTTCATTTGCTTCTGATATCTCAGCTATTCGATTATTACTTGGACCTTCTATGCACTCTCCTTTCCCATACCGTATTTCTTCCTTCCCATTGATATGTTGAAGTGATAATCCTATCCAAGGGTTTGTTTCCTGAGCATAACATCCAGTTCCTGCCAAACAAGAAGCTCTCAAAAATTGAAAAAACAATTTTGGGACGAAAGACCAAAAAAAAAAGACTCAAATTATTTGCTTCACATGTAATGTATGCTGAATCCGGTGTACCTAAGATGATTTATCCTCACCTGTCTTATCTTCATGACTTGATCCACTATCAGGAATGACAGCAACATCCCTTCCAGGAGTCCAGCCTGAAGTATATCTATCAGCAGTTTCATTCCTCGGATGAAATGCACCTTGTGATGTCATGAAGTTTTCTTCATTTATCAGTTTGTCAGTGCTGGACCTCCCAGCTGTAATACATAGTGCTGGTGAAAGAACCACATTGCTTGATCCTGCACCCCACAAAAGAGAGTCTTTTTTATCGACAAAGCTTGAATCAGCACATTTTAGACCCAGGCCATTCTGCGGAGACCAAACTAGTTCAGAGAGGGGGCCAGTGGCCACAAATTTCATGTCTACTCTTGAGCCTGCATTTGCACCTGCACCTGAATCTCTGTTCAAGCTTCTTTGATTGCATTGACTAGAATAATTGAGTGCAAGTCCCAACTCAGTCACTGGTTCTATTTTCTCATTCTCTACTTTCATCTTCAGTGGGATGAACACCTAATCAATCTTGAAAAGCCAATATTGTGAGGCAACAGAAGAAAATTTTGCAAAATTTGACAGATTAATGTGATATTATTTCAAACATCTGGGAATCGTGGTAAAATAAATGTTTTCCGTACATTGGATTATAACTTCTACAGATACCATGCATATTAACTATGCCAACCAAACTACCAACATCATATGTTTTAAAACATGACAATGATATATCAAGAAACTTTGAGCCAGTGGTCAACACTCTCTGGATCAAATTTATCTTTTGGTTAGGGATATTTTTATCCAAGCATAACAAAATTGCATGTAAAATCACAAGGCTATATCCAGATATGTTGTAGCATGCTGTTTTTTTGTGCTGTAAAAAAACCCAATCATTGTCAATGGTCAATGACCGTGCTCAAAATATCAACACTAAACCTCAAACATAGTTGAATCTTAAAATCTTATGTCTGGGAAACACAAATTATCAGACAATTATTGAGCCTAGAATCACTATCCTCAAATAAACATAAACATGAAAAAGACAAATTGAGACAAATGGATATATAGAAATCAAAAACCAAATCAGAATTCTTTGGTTCCAACAAGAAAATAACGACTAGGATGAATCTATCCTTGCATGGCTAACAAAGAATGTGCAAATTTCCTAAACATTCTGATAAATCAACTCAGGAAACAAGACACTCAAAACTTTCTCCAAGATATAACATATTTCATGTGCCATGTCAAACATAAGCATCAGATAAAATAAAAAAGCATACAAAGCTGTGACTGAATAATTGTGTAGAAACTGAAAGCACAACATTAGCTTGAAACAAATGCAAGTTACAGGAGCAGCCAAAGGTTGAAGCAACAAAGATATAGCAAAAACATACCCATTTGAGTAAAACATGATCTAAGCAGACCCACATACCTCATCCTCTTCAAAATCCACAGAAAAGCCTCCTTCCTTTCCTGCTCCTCCTTTCAATTCGCAGCACTTCGAAATATCCAATTACAAACTGAATGAGGATAATATTACATATTTATTATGAGCAAGAGAGAGTTTCAGTATCAGAATGTTGTCGACAGGAGTTACATGAAGGGTGAAGCTGAAGCTCCTGGCTTTTCCAGAGATTCTAAAGTTATGAGGTTCAGAACATGCAACGTGTACGCATCTCATGCCAATTAGACTAATCCATGCTAAGGGGAGTTATATATATCTGTATATATTTATTTATAGCATATGTACACTACAACGTAAGAACTGTACAAACAGCTGCCCAATTCTCAAATCTTCGTTTCATATCTTACGGAAAGATGATAGCTTTTTGGACTTAGGAGAGTCAATAACATATAAAAAAAGAAACCCACATGCGAAATTAATTTCTAACTTCAGTAAGTACAGAGAACAGGGACTTGTAAGTACAAAAAGAGGAGATTATATCTTAAACTAATGATTATGTGACATTGTTATGCAATATAATAATATAATATTATAAAATACTGTATCAAATTCAAAAATATATATTAAAAAATATTAGAAATCTTTCTAAAGTGGTTATTCGTAGAAAAAGGTTATTCTTCTTCTTTGTTCACTTGATATACTTTTTCCGGAGATTTTGATTCATGATTCGTTCGGTCCCCAGTATCCATTTTTAATCTTATTTAATTATTTCTTAATTAAAGGAATTAGAGGACCCAAATTGTAATACAATCGCCAATTCCAATTGCAACTGAAGACCTTTGTCCTGTTTCATCATACAGACGTTTGTCCTACCATTACTGACCAAGAATTCATTAGACGATATAAGCCAAGACTAATTATAGCATAATTCGAGTGTTCATATCCTAAAAAAAGTAATGATCGTTCACAAACTTATTCCCATTAATTAAGGAGTATAATTTTTTTGTTTTTATTGGTTACTGTCATTATTGAAAGGACCACAATCCTTTTCTATATGACCGGCAATGCCATTGACAACAAGTCCTTCCAAATTTTGTGTTCTTCATGTATATTATACTCTCTCTCATCTTCAATCAATTAACCTTAATTATGAGTGGATATTCAGTCTAAGCCATATTTGAAAAAGCTGAAAGTCAGAACAGTACTATGACACCATGAATCGCATCAGTTTTTGTGCTCTTCGGTAAAAAGTAGTCTGTGAGAATAACCTTTCACTCTCTCGGAAAAAAGCACTTCCCCCCAGTTCCCACCTATTGGTATTTTAACAAAAGAGAAAGCTAAGAGGAACCAAAAAATAAAGTTACCTGCCGCCCACAAACATTATTCTGAATGACAAGAAGCACTTCGTGAAAAAGCTATAGCGGAAGATTTCAACGACACAATTAAAACTTTAGCATAAAGAAGGTGGGGAACAGAGGTAATACAGATGACGAAACAATATGACAAAGATGAAATAGTTTCTGTCTCTGTCAAGCTTTTGTCTACTTATCTACAGAGACAATACATGGGCAAGAACCGAACATGATAATGCATTTGTTGCTGTTGTTTGTAGAATAATCCAGTGTGAAAGTGCTTTTCAACATGAAGGGCTTTCTTCAGATTGGAATTTGTAAAAGATTTTTATGACATAATGACTCCACTTTGATGATGTTAATTTAATTAATTAATTAATTAATTAATTGTTTAAGTTAAATTCTGGCTAAACACGTGATTAATTCTTGGTTAGTGTTGATTACTACAAGAAATTTGAGGTGAGTTCTAACAGTTGAAACTTTGGATTCATTGAACATTCTTGAACTTGTGTAAAAGTAGAAACACTTTGGAATCCTTTCATCCACAAGATAAAAAGAAAAGAAAAGAGTAGATAGTAACCAAATTGTGTGGGATGATACTGATAGATAGGTAGTCTCAATCATCACATTCAATGGGGACTTTAAACAAGTTATAAATAATAATGAACAATGGGGGAAAAGCTAAGCTTGATAATAAAAAGAGCCGAATACAAGGTAAAATGGATAAACAGGGAGCTAATCTTCTCCAGAAGGTTCTTGATCTTGGATATTATTAATGAAAAATAGATGCATAAAAAATAAAAATAAAAACCTTTGAGAAAAATGTGGCTCTACATGTCCCCTTTGTTTACTACAGAGGCAACAAACTAGGTGAAAATATTTTTATGGTTAGTTGCGGGATCCTCCGAGGTCCCAGCCAACTGATTTCAATAAATTCACAATTCACAGTGAGCAGTGTCACTGTCTCCCCTAATGAATTTCAAAATATTAGTTAAGTTTTTGACGAATTCTGGAACCAATAGAATCTACTTGCATTTTAACCCAACTTCATGAAATGACAATCAATTTTTCCCTATTTTATTTTGGTGTTAGACTAGCCTCGGCCAATGTCAGTATATCACTTTCTCTTCTCATGGTTCGGTACAGAATCCAAATTTGGCTACACCAAACACAAACCCCCAAGAGATTGGTTGCAACTAGCCACCAACCAACCTAATTGAAGAAGATTAGTTAACTACCATGCTCACATCACAAACCACTTCCCCATCCATAGTTGTCATTGGCCTTTTACTTCTAGTAAGGAGGATTTAAATGAATCATCTAACAGTTTCTTCTATCAATCAAATAACACTTGATAAACCAGCAAAAGCTAAAACAAACATTTATAGTATATTCAAACATAAAACTATGCAAAAAGTTATCATATATTCAGCCACGTAGTTTAAATTATATCAGAGTCAGAACAAGTATTATCCATGCTTAGAAGAATAATGGAAAGTCTGATGAGAACAAGAGAGACCTAACTAGGACTCAATCAAAGAAATATAGATTAATATGTAATAATCTTGATCAAAGCAACTAATCCAGTGTTATGCGAAAATTTTAGAGAATCTTGAAAGTAAATAAATATATGTCATCTTCACTGAAAAAACTCTCACCGCCTGACAATTCTCCTCCCAGCTCCAAGCAACATGACCTTCCCAATTGCACCAGAATGAAGTCCACAAACTAGAGCCACAGTTCCACCAATAACTATCCATTTCCAGTCAATGCCATGATCTTTCTGACTTTTAGGGTCCAGGACTTGCCCTTTTTCTTCTTTGCCAGATTCTGTCTCCAATGAATCCATGCTTTCATTGAAAGAAACTTTTGTTGAGATTCTTGCCATCAGTGCACATCTAGACAGTGAAGCCTCTGATTTTCTGGCATTTTGATATGCTTTGATGCCAGAGTTCATTTTCTTGACAGCCCCCCACGTACCATGTCGGATAGCCAACTTCGCCACATCTTTGGGGATCCCCATCTCTTCATAATGGATAAGAGTAACCTCACATGCAGACAGCTGCCCATCTCCTTTAAGGGACTCCACTGCATTCATATTTCATACAAAGGCAATGAAGATGCATCAGTATATTGAAATTTAACTAATTGTCTGCTACAATTTAATGAAACACAGTCAATTGAATACTCACCAGCCCTGATAACCCAACTTGAGAAATAGAGCTCCACACGCCTTGGCTTGTCGCGCTTGGACAAACCTGGATATGGCACACCCTGCATTATTATAACTCACACATCAATATTCATTGTCAACATTCTGAAATGAGATGAAATCCTGATTGGTAAAGATAAAGAGACAACAGATCTTATTGAGTCTTCCATACTTCACAGTACTAAATGCAGATTCATGAAAATAATATGTGGTACCACACCTTATCATTAACCATGGAATAGTCTAAAATCCAATGAAATGAGAAATGAAGACAGGGCACATAGAGGGCCTTTCAACTATGTCTTTGTAAAACTATACAGAATCAGTATATAGACTTGTCGTTTTAATCTAGACCGATGATAAGAATGCAAATTTAGTTGTCATGATTAGTCTTGGAAAGAACAACAGATAGCAATTAAGTTTCTGATCATGGAGATAAAACAAGGAATCCTAAAATAATAACCAACTGCACTTATCTACTGGATCCCAAAGATACAAGTTGGATTTCTAAACTCTAAACATGTACCTTTGTCACACAATAATAATTATTTCCTGCCTCCCATATTCTTCGACCAATGATATATTCTCGATCACTGCAGAAAAAAGGGAACTGCAAAGAGGAACAAATAAAGGCATCAATTAATCCATTACTTGGACGAGAAATTGGCATTACAAAACCAACATGTCAAAAGTTAAGCAAATCAACTGTTCCGCAAACCTTTTTTATCCAGTGAACAATCATTGTCCCAGTATGAGGGCACTCCTGCAATATTTTAACATACGCAAGCATAAGATCCCATTTACATCGAAACTCATCATCCCAGAAGAAATCTCTAACCAACTCCGGAGTGGCACCCTCAAAGACAGTTCTATTGCGATAAACTGCAGGGCCTGTCTGATAGACAAAATCATTATCAGCTACTAGTGCATACTATACTCAATATTATCAAGTAGTAATACATTATCTGAAAAAAAACTAAGCGAAAATGATGCATGCAGATGCACAACAATATCTACATCAAAAGAGAAAGGAATGGTAGGTTCCATTATCATGCGGCTTTGAACCCAAAAATTAAATTTCTGAAACTAATTCTAATTGCAAAAGCATTTATTAGTTTGCAAACTAAGTTCCAAAAGTGATCTATTGGAAAAATAACTACACTGTTCTTCTAAGAATTCTAGAACAAGTAATCCAGCACATGATCACACTTCACAAAATAGGCTCATAAACGGATAGATGGTAATTAATAACAAAAGCACATGAGAATGACGACAGATAAAGCATACACTACGTATCCTCCTGAAATAATATAATTTCTCTATAATAATAGACCAACACAGAATCAATTTTCCAAGAAGATATGCTGGTTGACAATAATTCTCAAAAGTAAACAGCAGATGATGAACAGAAGAAATTACATTAAGCCAATGAGAATCTACCTCAGGCTCATGGCGCCAAGCTTGGTACGTCATGTTTGGGGTGGACCTCTCCATCATACTTTGCCATTCCATCTCTCCATCCTTTTTTTCAAGTAGATGCAATAGGTGCTCTAAGTCATTCTCCGTGACAACGTCCTGCTCTCTCTCTGCAGTTCCTGCACCCGGGCTGCATAAACACTTAAAAATTAAGAATTCTCATAACTTAATCCATCCATGAACAGAGATGACATACATCTTGCAGCAACAAAACAACATAAACACTTAAAAATTAAAAATAATATGATACTACAGGGATGATATGATATGACCATAATAGATATTTAACAACATTTTTAGAATAACAATAAAAACGTTATCTGTCTCCTTTTTCCCCCACAACAAAGCATGAAAGATATAAATTTTCCAGAAATGGCTTACGAAGCCCATGCACAAACAGGCCATATGATTGTCATCATAGCAGGTAGATTATTTTTTTCAAAAAATTACTATATCATAATACTAGGCTATGACAGTGACTTAAAACTAGACTATCTAAATCAAAGTCCGAAATTAATATAAAGTACCTGTACGTATTATTACAACAAAGAATGCTCCACAATTTCTCTAAAATATCAAAAAGAAACCATGATCATAACAATCGAACAACACAAGTAATTGAAATTACCAAACATATCTAGCAAACAAGACAAAGAACAAAACTATCAAAAAAAATTTTATTTCTCCTTTTAAGGCTGATCCCCAAATCTGATGGTCCCCATACTAATAAACGTGAAAGGGGACAGACGGTGGCGCTAGTTTGCAATCACCTACTTACATCAATCATCATAATCGATAATACCCAACCCATCAGTCATCTCTTCTATTATTCTACCAAAAATACAAAGCAATAACAGCTGCCCATAAAACATTCAACAGATTTTCATGCACATACATGGTAACACTACGTCAACGAAAAAATTCAAAATAGACATGTAACTCATAAGGCAATAAGATAAATATAGCCTAACTACATTTATATTAATACGACAAATTTAATTGCAACTAGAAAATCACTGAAATAAGCAATTCCATAGTCACAAATTTTACTCAAAACACAATACTTTAAGAAAAGTAACAAAAGGAAATTGAATTCTATTACTGCATCAAACCCTAACGAAATCGAAAAACATAAAACTATAATTTAACACTGACCTAAAATCACCACCACCTCCCTCCCCCGACCTGCTCGCAGCAGCCTGCGCTATAGCGGAAGCCGATTTCCCGCCTTTTCCTTTGAAATTGTTCCAAAGCGCGCCGCAAGCCGAGAAAGCTGACAGAGCCGTGAAAGCGAGCCAGAGCCGTCGAGCGCCGAAACCAGGCGGCAAAGTCCATATAAACCTAAACTTGCTACGAAGCCCGAGGAAGATCAAGCCGGTCCATCTTGGCCTCCACGACCAGCCGATCACGAGGCCGATCATGACGGCCAGCCAAATCGGAACTGCACATAGCAAAATGTCGACTAATGTTTCAATAATCGAAGGTCTCTTCAAGAACTCCATCATATCAAAGAAAACCTCGTCCATCTCGGAAGTTTCTCGAGAAAATTAGAAATTTTCCGAGAGCTTTAGATTATCCGACAAAATAAGTTCCCATCCGACAGATCTAGAGAGAGAGAGCACAAGGGGAGATTTTAGAGAGAGAAAGTCCGTGAAGGTTTCAGCAGTGAGCTGTTGATTTTGACAATATCGATATCATGACGTGGCAGTGTAAAAAACCGTTGATGAAAGTTTGGTTTGGTGTGATTAGTTACGGCACGTGCGGGGAATAGCTTTAGAACAAGAAGCGAAGAGCTGAGTCGATTCGTAGGGAGGTGTAGCACACGCGAGAAATGGACACGTGAGAAATTTCAGGACAAGGTTTTCAAGGATCTTTTGTCAGGGAAGAGCAGAATAAGACGCTGAGCCTTGTTGGAGATACGATACGCCGGGGTTATGTACTGAGTAGATAGGTCGTATCTCCACTCATATTCAGCCACGTGGAAATTATATTTGTTGTCAATTTCAAGCAACAATTTGCTAATAAATAATAGTCCATCCCAAGTTGGGCCTAGCCCATGGGCTTTTGATGTTGCATTCTCAACTCATTCCTACTAGCATAGTAAAAGCCCAAGTTTGTTTTTAACCAACGGTTAACTAACTCTAGAGATCTATCATAATAACATACCTCTAAATCTTATTTTGAGTTCATAATATCATATCATCATTCAAAGGCTTGTGTAGTATTAAAAATTTATTTAAGTCCTTTAAAATTATATTTTTAACCTTAATTTTATTATATTAGTCAATAACGAACACTTGTTATTAATTTGATTATAAATAAAATTATTATATCTTTTTTTTATGAGGATTCCTTCGTCCTTTTGATATTTCATTATAAAAAATAAAACGCGTTTTTATTATACAAAATTTTATTTATTTATTTATTTATATGTACTCGTTTGGACATATACAATCAATAAAAGAGATGTTTCGGGGAAGTGTAACACATTTCCCCTTTCACTCTTTTAAAAGGACTTTTTGCAAGCAATTTTTTTTTTAATTTGATGTTGAATGCTTTATAGAAATTTCAAATGGTCAAGTCTCAAAAAAGCACTTAAAAGTATTAGAGAACCAATATCTATTATTCTCTACTAACAACTATGGGAGAAAATTTCAAGATATATAGCTTTATCGAGCATAGAAATCACTTTCTAACCATACTTACTCAAGTTGTCTATCTTCTCTTTTGACTCATATCTAGGGATCACAAGTACATTACGCATGAATTATATTTGTATTTGGTTGATTGAATAATAAATATATACTTATGTTTTCATTGTGTATGATTAATGCACGGATAAATTATTGTCACCAAAAAGGCTAAAGCTAGATTTGTTCGAATTGCTCAATTATTTGCATATGTTATAGTATATGTGAAAGGGGATTGATTCAATTGATAAGTTTTAAAATATTACAAAATTTTGAATTTAAATCCCACTTAAATTAAGATTTAAAAAGAAGTTAAGCAAAGCATATGCAATAGTATTGCCTAATAATGACTTTAAACACTAATATTTTCAAAGCAAAAGTCTCACAAAAGACAACAAAATAAAAGATTAGTAAATATAGAATGGCACATGCAGTTTAGAAATTATCCCTCATTAATGCAAGAAGTCTAAGAAATGTGAGTGATATCAAGCAGAACCCAGCTGGATGCAACACATGACAACCCATTAATTGCCTTCTCCGTTTTTCCTTCATTACTAAACTAAACATACGCAATTACATTATTTTGATTTGGTAATTATTGAACGAATAAGATCAAAAGATTAGGTACAATTTTTATATGGGAATAAAAGAAATTCATTCCTTTATAAGTTACTCTTTTCTCATATTTGCATATGTGATCCAGATGGAATAGTAGTATGGATCACGTTTTCATATTTTTCTCCAAGAACAATGTGACTGTAGATTGAATGCAACTGAAAGTAGAGGTTTTTGATGCAGATATGTGTGTATGTGACCCACGTTGGGTGAGTATATGACCCACATGGTATCAAAAAGTGTAGAATTGGCAAAAGAACAAGGAGCTGTTCATGATGATTGCAGTCCTATGAAGAAAATTAAAAGAGTGAATTCAAAGCTCAAGTTTCATGTGGTACTCCTCCCATCTCATCTCATGCAACTAATAAAGTGAAAGTTCTTGGTTTATATTCTTTGTAACTCTCCACAAGCAAAGCTATTTTGGTACAAAATTCAACTGAAAAAAGACGAAATACAACTTTGTTTTATTTCTTTTTTTGATTTTCTTTCTCTTTTCTGTCAGATTTTCACACCGAAAAACATGTCTGGTTTTTCAACGAATTTGGTAGAAACAAAGAAAGCAAGAGCAAACCCAGATGCATTTTGGATCGAACTCCATGGAAAAACGTTTTCCAATGGTTTTTCTATCTTGCATATTTCTTCTCCGAAACAACGTCGAAACTGATGCATTTAATGCTTCAAAAAGAAACTACACCCTCTTTTGGCATTTGCCCTCCTCAGATAAGTAGATTGAACATTCTTTTGGATCAAGAACTATGTGTCAGCTGATTTCTTGGCAACTTTGCTTGAAAATCATTAATCTTGATGAATATGTCTCCTCTCTTAGCTAGCTAGCCTAGAATTCTCTTGGTCAAACGGAGATGATAGTATTTTCAACATTTTTAAGTGAGAAGACCACAATGTAGATTCTAGACAACAGAAAACTAAATTGAAATTTTCATAAATCTGTTTCAAAGTAGACCAAATATATAACATACTATACCTGCTTAGATTAATGTCAATGTCAAATTCCAAGAGATTTGCCGCTTTCTCTAATTGGTGTATCCATGTTCTCTTTGGTAAGTACTACCTTTAGCTGCATATAGAAAGAAAAACAACAAGCTGGGGGTTGATGTGAGAAAGAAGACAATAATAACTCAAAACAATCAAAACATGAAACACAACTTGTTAATTTGATCAATGATAATGCTGGAGGTTCAGGGATTCTAATTAGTTTATCAGTTGGGGGGAATGAAGCCTGGTCCGAGATCATTCAGATGATCAAATAGCTGTTTGGCCTTCAAACGAATGGTTTCGAACCAGGCAGCATTCCCCTCAACTATTTGTTTGAGAGAGAGAGAGAGAGAGAGAGAGAGAGAGAGCTGTTTGATACTGATTTGGCCATGCAATATTGTTTTTGAAGGGCCCTTATATACGTGTGAGGATGAGTGAGAGTATCATTAATTCTGTGGGTCAGATGACATAAGAGTTCCACTTTCTATAGCTTTGTCCATATCTTGCTTTACACAAGAATTTGAAGTATACATAACCCAATTTAGGCTGTATCTAGGTGAGTGTGTGTATACATACATCCCATAGTCTATGGAATATTATGATTATGCAACAAGACAGTAATCTAATTTTCTGTTGTTTGTTTCACCCGGATTGATTTTCTCTGCATGGAATATTTTACTATAAAATTTCGAGACTTCTGAGAATCGTTGACATTTTCTTAGAACCGCCGACCAAACACAACCTTAGCGTCAAAAGCATGGAAATTGATTTAAACTTGCAGTTTGGTACAGGAAGTTCCATTTGTCAATGACAGTAAATGGGTTGAAATATAACAAGATTGAATGCATTACTAGGGTGGAAGCAATAGCTTTTTTAGCAACAAATTTATTAATAGACTAGCAAAAGCTCTCTTGCGTATCTCTCCCTCCCACCTGCCCTACCACAAAACCATCAAACAAGGACACATGGCATTGCTATTGCCGTCTGATGAAACAATCTTATGATCAAGATTTATATATAAATTGATGGATCATTGGATTAGAGAGATGGATGGTATTATTTGATTATTAATAAACAGTGACTTAAAGAAGTGGGAAAAGCTAGTTCATGATGATCTTGACAAGGGTATTTAAAAGATGTCTCTTTTTGTTTCCCACTTGAGGAAAAAGGGGAGATTAGAGGTGGGAGAAGCTCCACCAATGAGAGTATACCACAAATAGTCTGATTCTTGGCTTATATGGAAAGAAATACAGGTTGGCCTGTTAGAGCTTTCTCATTAGTTAAGATTGATATAAAGTTGACTTAGTAGAAAAAGTAGAAAAAAAAAAATTTAAGGGTATGTTTGAAAATGTATTGTTGTAATTTTTTATTCATGTGCTCTTAGTTGGATTCATCATATAGCAGACGAGATGTTATTTTGCAATGTTAAACCCTGGAAAATAACCGGGTCGAGAATTCTCTTCTCCGTCGGGTTCATTGCAAAACATTTTGGTTATCATGAAAGGTATTAAAGTTTTGGGGTTAACCAAGTGTCTTTGAAGTAGTTGATGAAGATTCTGTGGGTTTATGAAAGCTCGAGGTTACACCTACTAAAGCAATTTAGTAAGACTTCTGCCGGAGACTATATTGGTACATAGTTGGCAAAGGCCTTTAGTCTTTTCCAAAAAAGTTGTTGGCAAACTGTCTCTCTGGTTTGTGGTTAGCAGATTTTTCTCATTTACCGACTTCTCTACTGGCAACCAAAAAATTGAAACTTTAGATTTGAAAATGCTCCGCATTGCCGAGTATATTTGAAAATGCTTGTATAAATAGGTCAAAAATGCTTTTATCTATTTGAAAGTGCTTTTAAAAAAGGCACACTTAATTTCTGTAAGAACTACAGAAATGGCTATATGAAAGTAGAAAATCAGGATGGCACATGCACTGAAAATTCAAGAAATTAAAGTAGAGCCAATCCAAAGCCAGAATCATTTTGACTAGAAATTTTGTTCACACAAATGGGGCATCTTCTGCTTAAAAAGTCATCTTTTGCTGTTAAACCACCAAAACTATTCACCATTAAACTCTTTACGCTCTACTTCCTTTTTTCTTTTGCTTTAAGAGCTTTTCATTATGAACGTAAGCACAAACAAGCAAAACAGTAATTTCAATTCCAATAAAGCACAATTTCCACCATAATGAATCACAATTAGTGGGTCAATTCTGCCTCTAACTTTGTCTCTCTCTTTGTGGATAAAGTAGGTGAACATCACTTCTCACTCACTAACAGACAAACTGACCATTGAGTACACAATCTTCATTGGATTCAAACATTTTAGCAAAAATCATATAATACAGATAGTTTGTATTACTTCAAACTCAAGGGACAAAACAAAATAAATAAAATGTGGCGTATAAGCATCCTGTAGTGTGAATAGATAATTCAAAGATGAGTCAAATGGCGAACAAACTTCTCGCTGAATTGAACAATAAAAGAAGGAACGTGTTTCATTACAAAATGGGGACTCTATATATAAGTTACAGAAAATTTACAATTCATAATTACACAAACATTGCAACAAGTCCTTGCAACTTAAATAAAGCAACAAAATGCACATTCTTCAGAGCAGTCACAGAAAAATAAGAGACAATAAACACCTTTTTCCTCTTTAAATTAATAAATTAGAGAACTCACCGGAAATTCAAGATTGGACAAGACCAATATCTGCATTACTAAGTCCATTTACCATGGGAAGTATTATCTCTTCCACATGCTTAGGCTCATCTTGGAGGTTGCAAATGACATAGCCATTCTGGATGTTACTTGGATCATTTTTGTTTGTGGAACCAAGGACAGTGGTGTCCTGTTTGTACTTACCCATACTGTGATGATTTCCCATACGGCAAGCTCCTATCACTTTGTCTCCTTGATTTGAATTGACTGCATCACTACAGCTCTTCCTTCGCCCCAGCTTTGGTGATTTTGCACGAGTTGGTGGCATCTGGCATCCATTGAAAGCAACAAAATTATGTCTTAAGCTGATGTATATATAAGAAAATGAAATCTCTAATAGACGAACCATACAATTATCTTCTCTATTTACTTCATTGCAAAATTGGTGTCAAAATTTCTTGGAAATTTGAAAACCAAGTGCTTTCAAAGTATCCCAGAATCCTACAGCTGTAAATGACAGAAAAAGAATGAAAAAAATTTTGTGCAGTACCTTTTTTAGTTCAGCTTTTGGTGGCGGTCCCTCATGATAGAAGCTTGGCATTGGGTTTGCCTTAAATGTTAAACTCTTTCTCAACTGCTTGATAGCTGCTTCTCTTTCTTCCTTAGAATATTTAAGATTAACAAGAAGGACAAAGCACCGAGATTGGTCAGAATTTTCAAAGAGACAAATATGAACAGACAGTGAGAAATGAATAAGAGGAATAGAAATGAAAATTATTTTCTATCCACAATCATGACAGAGAGAGATTTCTAACTATCCTTGGAGAGTTATACCTTGGTCCTTGCTTCGCTTTGGCTTTTCTCAGCTTCCAACGCTTGCTGTTTTTCCTCTAGTTTTGAATAAAACTAAAAAGTGGCAACATAATAGGCACAAAGATTCAGAAAAAATTACATATGAAAAATCATGGTGATTCACTTGGAACAGATTGATGAAGGCAGTACCTCCCTTCGTTTCTCTGCACGTTTGGTGCATCTAAATACAGGAGCTGCTGCAACAGTCATCCTGGACTTAACAGTCCGTGCAGATGCTGCAGTGCTAGGAATAGTCAAGAGATAACATCGATATTGAACAGAGAGACTGAGGAGGCAATAAAAAGAACAAGAAAGCATAGAAGAATAACAATTTGAGACAAAATTCCTTTGGGCAAGAGGATACGAGGAAGCAACAGAACAAGAGTCTTCCTCATCAGGATGCTTCTTGTTATTGGGTTGCAATGGCTTCCTTGGCACCAATAGCGGCTGCAGCCAAACATGCAGAGCAGTAAGAAAATTCCTCATCGTGAATTTAACAACACTGATTTCCAAACAGATTACATAACATTTAACTAAATGATGACATTCATTTTGATCTTTCTGAAACATTTAAAATTTAACAATAACCGATATCTTGGGAGAACAGGCTTGTTGGTCACCGAGTTTATAAAACGCATAATTAGTAAGCAGTAATATGACTTTTACAATTTTCACACATAATGAATGTGGTGACTAGAGGGTGGCCCACAGAGGGGGTTGGTAAATAAAAGAGAAAGATCCTGGGAAAGAGATCTCCCCTCACTTTGTACTATCATAGATGCCGGATGAGAGCACGTTTTAATTGAGCTCACAATAAATAGAAAGGCACCAAAATAGATGACTAGAAGGGGAATAAAATAAGGATTTTGAAAATCTAGATTAAGTTGTTGGTGTTACCTGATTCTGCTTTTTAGCATTTAGATACGGCATACTATTTGCATTAGATGATTTATTTGCACTAGTGGGTTTAGCTGCAGCAGGACGAATTCCATTTGAAGCACGCTTTTCAGTTGCTAGAGCAAATGGCTGTGGAATGGTGTGTTTAGTTCGGACATTTCCAGCAGTGGCTTTTGAAGCATGCTTCACAAGTAATCGTGAATTGTTGTTATCCTTTGTTTTCATGTCTTCTGGTTTGACCTTCTTCGCATGCAAGCCGGCCTCGGGATTTGAGCTTACTACATTCTGCTCTTCCTTACCTGTCTCAATATGATTGAGTCCAGATATCTCATTTGTGTTTTCAGTAGTACATTCCTTCACTACATATTCTTTTACTTCCGTTCTCTCTTCTGCACTTTGGAGTTCAGTATCCTCATCAATGTGTTCATATGACCCCGCAACATCATGATGATTGGGAATTGTTTCATGATCAGAATCATGGGAAACACCATTTGAATAAACTATGACACAATCAGCTTCCTTGTCCATACAATCATCCATAACTTCTATCCCCATTTCACTGCAACATAGAAGTATGAATTTTAAAATTACACTAAAATTTCAAATTCTTCAGGTAATGCTAGACAACTTCTCCTTTGAAAGCAAACTCACAAAAGTAATTAAAACAAAAAATCTCTCAAGCATAATTTAACATAATAAGTAACAACCATATTATAAAAAATTGTTATAAAACTTGATAGATTTTGTTAAAATGCTCAAAAATATTAAATTAACAATAAAATGAACAAAGTAAGTGTACATCAGATACCATCACTAAGCTTACAGATTGAACATGCTTGTTGAGATTGTAAGGAAATATTCAGCACAAATAAGGGCCAACAAATTAGTATGAGGTCAAAAGCTACAAGGACTCTGAATGTGAAATTTCAGAAACAAAAACAGAGGGAACATCAATGAAGTTTCGTTAACACCGTAATTACTAATGTGGATCCGGGAATGGCATGCATTCTCTATGTGGTAGAACCAAGTCTTGGTAGTGATCAGTCCTCAAATATTATCCTGGGTGCATGCAGTCATCTGCCAAATGGTTTCTCTTTTCGAGGACAATACACGATTATGACATTTACAAAATTAATGAGTAAATAGAACTCATTTTAATCTAAACATGTATAAAGATTTTGCTGAAGACAAAGAAGAGTAGTCGCACTGATAAAAGATATCAAAGCTTGACCAGCCCAAAAAAAAAATTAACTAAATAAGAAGAGCAAATGTTTAAAAGAAAAAACCACGTTGGCCTTGTCAAGCATGAAAATTTTTGTTTATTATTTCAGAAAAAAAGTAGCAGCCAACAAAATCATTTGCCTCCCAACAACAGGATGGTCAAGACATAAAAGGAGAATAAGAACTGAAGAATGCTCATAGAAATGGGTGTGCTTAAGCTAACAATTATGACCAAACTCCAACTAAACAACACTATTATACTCAATGAACCATAAATCCAACCATGTGGGGACATAGAGAGACAAAGTCAAAAAATAAGAGAACAATTTTAATTTCAATCAAGAAAAAAGAAAAAAAACAAAACAAAACAAAAATTAAGTATAAGAATAACCACTTTCCAGATATTGGCATATGGCATAAAAAATGAACACAACATTCCTGTGGATGCATTTAAAAAGATGAAGATTCCACCTACTATGGATTCTAATTAAAAACAATCATCTCTGGTTGGTCACATTTAACTTATGAAATCTATGCAATATGAAATTGACACAGACCAAGCCATGCAAAAACTAAGCTTGAACCCATAAACACATACGAATTATATGTTAAGCTCACTAATTTATTAGCATATAAGCTAAAATACAAGACGTTGATACAGCTTCGTATTCTCAAATCTCATGTAATTATAAAGTCAATCAAACTCTGACCCAGAATATCTTTGCTTTCAAAACTGTGGAAAACAATTCAAAAACCAAAACTTGAATCTTCCCATTCTGTTTTGATTCCTCAACACGCACAAAAATCTAATGTCCAGCTTGAAACTTGGCCACAGCAAAGCTAAAACACTACCAAAATTTCAATTTATTTTCCATTCTTCACATTTTCCCAGCTGCAAAACCGAGTTTTTGATGCAAACAAAACAAAAAAAACACATTATCAAGTCAAAAATGAAGCAGAAAACAAATCCAAGAACCGAATAAGTACCAAAACAGAAGCAAAAAAACGACATTTACAGATCGGTTGACAAATTTATGAAGGCTACATTACATGCATGCAAATGGAAAACAGATCAAGAGGTTAAGATAGAGCAAAAGAATGGCCAATATGGTAAGTTACTTACAGTTTTGGTCCGATCTGTGAAGAAGTAGAAGTGGGTTTCTGTGCCTTATCGAGCGATGTTGGTGCGCTTGTGTTCCAGTTTTTTGCCTGTGAGTTTGTTTGTTGCTTCTGTTACTATAGTTTTTATACAAGCGTCTTCCTCTCGTCGGTGTTAACGGTGTTACTTAACGGAGTTATTTGAGATTTGAAATTGAAAAATTTTCGAATCTTATCATAAGATTTTCTTGCTTTTCCTTTTAGCCCATCAAATTACCTTTTTTATTTTTCAATTAAGGTGACAAACTAAGCTTGCTTTTCTTCCAAAATTAGGGTTTTATCTTATACTTCTATTGAAATTTGTAATTATTTTATTTTACAAAAAAAATTATAAAAAGATATGATTATCTGATCATAAATTGACTAGATACGTCTAATTTTATTTATTTTTTATAAGTAAAATCTTAATTCATTCATCGTTATTTATTTTTTAGAATTTGTTAAATATTTTTTGTAAAAAAAATAAAATAATATTTTATTAATATATATATATAATTTTTTTAACAAATTAATTTAAAATTAATTACTACTCTATACAAGATTCTTAATTTATATTAAAAATAACTTTATTAGATAAATATTCAATTACTGTTAATTAATAATAATATATAATTATTCAAATTTTTATTATTTAGAGCATTTTTATACCACAATATTTGTATTGTAAAAATTTAAAAGCTTGATCTAAATTATTTTTTAAATAATGTGATAATATATTAATAATATTTATTTAAGTTAATTAAAATTTTATATTATCAATAATTTAGAATATAAATTAGTACATAATATAAATAAATTAAAAAAATAAATCAATTAGAGTTTTGCTTATAAAAAAAAAACAAATCGGGGTTAAGTGTGCATTTCTACAAATTTGTCATAAAGTAAAATTATTACAAAATTAAAAAAAAAATGTTAAAACCCCATCAAAATTATTATAATATATTTTTATTATTATTATTATATTATTATTATTTATACGCAATAATACACAACACTTTTTTATAAATAATTATTTTTAATTGACTAGATATTTATTAATAATTCTTATGGGTATTTTATTAAATTATGTTAATGTAATAATTTAATAACATCGATTAATAAATGACATGTTAAAGTGATATATAAATTTTATATTTAAATATTATAAATCTGTATATTTAATTTTGTTTTTATTTAAAACAAAAAAAATTAGTACTCTTAAACATAGAAAATATTTAATTTATTATGTTTGGAATAGGATAATTGATGCATAGTAAAATTTTGCCTCGGTTAGGAAATTCAAGTTCTACGTTAGGCTTGAAATAGTAAAATTAATTAATTAATTAATTAATTAAAGAGCCTAATTATGTTTAATCAGTAAGTCATGTCTGAGTCTCACTCTGTCCCTATAAAGCAGACAATTAAACATGAAATTAAAAATTAATTAATGAATATAATTTAGGAGATTAGTTGAGATGTTAAGAGTATGTATATATATGAGGAAGGTTTAAAGATATCTTAATGAAAAAGCAATTAAAGAGAGAAGACGTTCCATCCAAGTAATTACTTAGGCCCCATCTTTGATTAACCATGCTTAACCCCTTTTGATAAAGCCCTAACACCCTCTAATTATATTTAATATTATAATTACCCAATTATGCCCATGCTTATTTTATTAATTGACATAATGTACCCTCACCTAAATTAATAAGTTTGGTGTCTTGAATGAGTTGTAGCTTTGGACAACCAAAAGGTTGTCTTGTTATAGTTCTAGTTCTAGCTCTGGTTCTTGTTCTTGTTCTAACTACTACATATTGTTGTTGCTTTCATTTGCAAGGCTTAGTTTAGTTGTTGCAATTCTTAATTTATCCACTCTCCCATGCAACTAATCCATGATCATTAGTTGCATATTTGATATAATATATGTTGCATTATAGATTAAGTTGGGGGAGTTTGATGTTATTGCGATAAATAATTAAATATTTTTTAAAATCGATTTGTGAATATTGAATATAAAAATGAGAAGTTATCTCGATTTAAAAATTCATATATTTAAGAAATTATTCTTTTATAATTAATAAAATTATTTATTTAATTTTTTTATACGGTGTTAACTGTTAAAACGTTATGTTCATTTTATATTATTATGAATACAAAGATACAAATTAAAAAAAGAAATTGTGTAGAATTAAGATAAAAAAATAATTTTACGCGTAATAAAATCATTGTATTTAAGAATTGGCCAACAGTTTAAGTATGCTACATAGTTAATTAGGTATAATAGAGATGCTCTATACCAAAATGGACGGTCATCTATGTATTTTCTTATGTGAATGAACATTATTGGCATGCTTAAAGAATGATGGGGGCATATTAAGATATATAACTATTGAGGACGACAAGGTGAATCATAATATAGTTTTTGGGTTATGATATTATTTATTTATTTACGTAAATATATATATATATATATATATATATATAAGTGTTAAGAGGGTGGTGGAGAGTCGTGAGTGGAGTAAAAGGAAGGGTACCGTTCATAATATTACATGCGGAACCCACACAAACTCTCTCTCAATCACAGCCTTCAACCTTATATTTGAAGTGAATGATTAAATGATTTGATGGTTGGTCTTATATCCGAGATTGTACATACCAACGGACGTGATTGATCACCACCTTCATAAGTAAATTCCGTCATTATCCTTTCTTCCTTATTTGGACCCACTAAATTAATTAATTAATTAAACAAAGTGTGGATAATGGGAACAGCATGCTTTCGTCTAATAATAATTAACTAGTAGATACAGATCATTTCATACTGCGCCCATATCTACCTCACACGTGTACCGTTGTATTTCTCTCCCGCCAATCATTGGTGGAATGCTAAGTCAGCCGTGCATCAAATTCAAATTTCTTTTGATGAGAATCTGACGGTCGGTGTACCACCTTAATTAGTGACTAAATGGGTCCCACTTATAAAGAGAATTATTGCAATTTCCAGGACATATTGAAATATTAATTAATTAAAAATTAATTAATTTTTTGTTTAATGAAAAGTTGTTGATTTTAGACATATAGGCCCAAATATGCAAATGGCCTGATGATGAATTTGGGCTTATGGGCCGTAATACGGGCTTAATGAAACTAAACCCATTATCGCTATGTTAAATATCTAATAACAACCTTTTTAACAGTTTCCCCAACTCACTGTTCGATTTCCCGCCAAAAATAACTAACTTGATACCTGCTCCTATAAAAGATCACCATGTGTCCGTTTCTTATTGAATTACCATCTCTATATAGAACGCCCCAATCGCAGCCCACTATTCTACAGAAACCTCTACAAATTTTCCCGCCATTTGCACACATTCTTCAGAGGGAGGGAGGGAGAGAGAGCCCAGGATTATAGAGAGAGAAAGGGTTGTGTAACTATGGAGGCCAGCGTGATCGTTGCAAAGAGTACTGAGTTAAAGGGAAAGGAATCCATGAACGTTTCCTGCATTCTAGACAGAGTGAGTTGCGTAACTATGGAGGCCGGCGTAATTGCTGAAAAGGGTACCAAGTACAAGGGAGAGGAATCCAAGAACGAAAAAGAAAAAAACAGAAGCGAAAACAAGAAAGAGGCTGATGTTGCAGCCGTTGTTGTTGATTCTGGTGATGGAAAGACTGATGTTACTGCTGCTACTGCCGAGTCTTCATCTCAGAAGGAGAACAAGAAGAAGAAGAACGACAGCTACCGAATTCTTGTCTCCCACACCAAGAAACCCTTTGTTTTCTACCTCAATCTTGCCAAGGTATAATAATTAATAACTCCCTCAATAAATTACCCTTTCTTGTTTGGATTACGGAGTTATTTGGTTATGTTAACGAACATTAGGGATTTCTAAATCTTTATTGGGTTTTTGATACTTTCTTGCATGTGTTCTATAGTGGGGTTTTAACCTTTGTTTGTCGGTTATCTCTTGCTTGGATGAATTATGGTCTGTTTGGTTGCTGTGAAATTATAGGGATAGAGGTTTTATCGGATTCTTTATTGTTAGATTTTCTTATTGAAGAATTGGGGTTTTCTTAATGAATCTGCGATTTATTCTGACATTAAGCCTTAAATTGTGTCACCCTCTAGATTCCCTTCTTTTTCTTCTAATTTCTTTGTTAGATTTTATTCTTTTTTCCCTATTTATCGATCAGAATTCATAGGAAAGGAAATGAGGAAATGGGTTCTTTGGGATTTTATGGAGCCCTTGGGCTTTAGAATTTCTTCTGATATCTTAAGTTTTTCTCACTGAATCTTGCTTTGTGGTTCCATCTGAATATTTTTCATTGTATTTTGTTGATTCAAGTGGTTTGGGCTTCAAATCTGTTCAATCGAAGGTTCTAAATTGTAAAGGTTTCAAATCTTGATATGGTTGTGTTCAGAAGCGGGAAGGTTTAGAGTACGAATTTTTACGTAATTGCTGTTGAATCTGCTGTAATTGGTTTTTTGGAGCCAGTTAATGCTGTCTTTGAATCTGATTTACCCAATTTCCGATGTTGCTAAAAGAAATTGATGGATATTATGCATTGATTGATGACATGAATCATTGCAGAGATTTATCTTAGCTCAATGTTTTTAATGGTATTGCAGAGGTACATAAAGCAGTACAATGATATTGAGCTTGCTGCCTTGGGCATGGGTACAATTTCTCAATGTCTTCTTCTCAGTTTTTCTTATTTCTTTTTCTTTGTTTCTTCTTCTTTCGGTAAATATGAATCCTTCTTCAATTTCTAATTTAAATTATATCTTACTGTTGTTGACTTGGAAAATTGCAGACATCTTAAATTTTCTTCCAAAGCTTATTCTGGCACCTTTTTTCTATAACAATTCGAAATACACCTTGTTGACAGAAAAAGAATTTCATCTTACAGATAACATGTAGTATAATTTGTGGTTATATCCTATTGCATGTGATGATGATTTGATTTCACTGAGAATGAAATTAATAAATTAGTGCACTAGTGCAATTAGTTACGTTGTTCATTCTAGAGGTTTGGCTGATTTATAAATGAAAAATCGAGATCAATTGGACCTATACCACCAGTCTAATCAGTCAGAAACTTCCATATGAGATGATAAAAGTTATCCTCCTTAAGCTTGAAATGTAGACTCGCGCTACTAGAGCATACCCAAGAGACTGTTTATTGCTGTTATATCCTTCACTTTGAACATGTTATATAACTTACTGACTTTTACAATTGCTTAATGCAGCTATTCCTACTGTTGTCACAATTGCCGAGGCTCTGAAACGTGATGGACTGGCAAGTCATAAAGGTAAGAGGTCACACCCATTTTAAGTTGACATCCTTTACCATTGCTAAATAATCAGAATGACATATGTTCTGGAAATGCAACAGAGATAAAGATATCTACAGTGAACTCCAAGGAGGACTATAAAGGTCACATCATTCAGAAGGCTCAGGTTGGATTGATTTCATTAGCTTCTGGTTTTTGTCTATTTTACTTATTGCAATACTGGTTATTCATTTGATCAGTAACAAATTCTCCTTATCCATATCTCCAACTGTCTTTCAGATTCAAATTGTGCTGGGGAAGGCTGAAAATTTTGACAAGGCTGCTGTTGCTACCACAGCACCAAAGATGGCTGCTGACGAGAAGGCTCGAAAAAGAAGTTAGATAAGAGTTTCATTTCTGCAGTTTGCTGTTGCAGATGTCATTGTTTTGGTCTTAGAAGTTCTCAGTAGAGATATAATAAGAGGGGGATGTTTGTTTGCTAGTTGCTGTTAGAGCTTGCTGGTAACATGACCGTGTAATAAGATGGAGTAAAGACTGTTTTGTGGGAGCAGATCTAGTGGAGCTTGGGAATCTCTGTGTTTCCTTCATTCTTTTTTCCTTTTTTATGGTTGAGATAAAATGTACAGTACTTCTGTCCATATTGGATGTATAATGTTTCATTTTAACGCTGAGAAATAGAAATACAAATTCATTTTTCCTCTCTCCTGCCTCTGTCTCACAGCACATGAATCAGCTGCACTTTATATCTGTTTATTTTTGCAGTATTACTGTTGATATTAAATCTTTAGCTGCAAGTGATAGCGTAAACCAGATAATATTCTGTTAGCATGTTAAGGAAAATGAAAAAAAAGGCTGTTTAACTCATGCAGGGCAAACAGTATATCAGTGATGATGATACTAGCTGGCTCTGCTTATCTACAAATATAGAATAGTGTTGTGGCAGATTATTAGTTGAGAGTTAGGTTATATCATAAAGTTAGAGCAAGTTTTGCCAAAATCTGAAAATCAAGGAGCTATTTCATGATTATCATTCCATGTCAAGAGGAACATGGAATTTCCAACAGGACTTCCTCAATTTTTGGTTTTATATCTTTGAATTTCATACCTCATATATGGATCACGACATTGTTTACAGAAATTATGACAATGAGAAACAATGACACAAGAAAGGAAGAATCAAGAATGTACAACCTCAATGAAAACTTATTAAGTAGCTAATTAACTAGAACTACAAACAATGACGAGTACAGGGACAAACTTGTCATATTTCTCTAGCTTTCAGCAGTAACCTGAAAAATCAAATGGTTGGAAATATGCATTCAATTGGCAATCAAGATATTTCATTTAATGATTAACTGATGAAATCTTAACATTTCAAAGATACAAATGGTGTGGCAAGGATGCTAAAATCTAATAACTAACTTTACACTGGACAGCTTGCTCTAACGGACCATTACCGCCAAAAGTAAACTACCAAGAAGCTGAATCCAATCAAACACAGTCCGTCCCTCATTGGATGAACGCCTCCATATAATACTGACCTCCAGTCACGACTGACTCTCCTCCAAGAATCTCAATATTTCCAGCCATTTCCAAGTATTGTGGGGGGTGAGAGATGTTTATCCATGGAAGTAAGTGAGCTTGTTGCCTGAGAGTACGAGAACAAAAACAACGAGGCAACAGCAAGAAAGCTGAAGTTGGATCAATAATTTTGGATTCTGAAGATGATACATGAGTTGTTGTTTCTACTAGTGTTTATGATACTGTATCTTTGTCAGATAATATTTGGCAGGAGAAATAACAGAAGAAGAGGAGGGGGGCGGAGAAGAAGAGGAAGAGCAATCTAATTAAAGTCTTCAGTGCCAAGAAAACCTTCGTTTTCTACCTCTATCTTCTACAACTCAAATCTTTGTATTTTCCCGTATTTGTTATATAAGTAAACTTTCTTGGTTCAACTATATATGGTTTTTTGTTTGTTTGGTTGCTGAGATACGTGGGCTTGTGGAATCATGCATATATTTTTTAATCTTGATTTTTTTGGCTATGATTTTGTCGGCTCAGTAATGGCCAGTTTGGTTGCTGAGAGGTATAAGGGAAAGAAACAAGCACTAAACATTTTATTGATTTCTTCTTGCCTGGGTTTCCCTGGTGAAGAATTGAGATTTCTTTATGCTTCAGAAATTTTTTCGGGGGCTTTAGCCTTTTTATAATCTCCCTCCATATTTTCTGCACTTTTCTCTCAATTTCTTGGTTCAATTGTGAATTTTATAATGCTTTCATTATGCATTGGACTTTTGCATTTATACCTACCTAAAATGGTGGGTTTTCTTAATCTTACTGGCGGTTCTTCAAATGATTGTGTACCTGGAAAATACCAGATATTTTACACTTGCTTCCAAAGCCAATTCATTTTTTTCCCTTACCAATTCTAGAATAGTATGTTGCCAAATATACAATTTGATCTCACAAATGTCAAATGATATGACTTTGATGGTTATATCCCTTTGTTTGATGATGTGTTGATTTGTCAGAGAATGAAGCTAAGAACACAATGCATAAATGCTGCCAGATTGATCATCATAATGGTTATAATCAATTTTCAAATGGGAAATTGAAATCATCGAGGCCTAATATTCCGGAAGATTCAGAGTTATTTTCCTTTAGCTTGATTCTGATATCCATGCTATATTGCTGACTTCTACTTTTACTTGATGCAGATACTCCTACTTACTGTTCTCAAAATTGCTGACTTCTGGATTGGAAAATAATAAAGGTAGGAGATCACAGCATTTTTATGCTTATTAAACATCCTCTGTCGTTGCTAAACAATTAAGATTATATGGTTTAGGAAATGAAACAGAGAAAGATATTTACAGACTACAGTAATCTCCAAGGGGGATCATGAAGGTCACTTCATTCATCAAGTTAAGGTTGATTGCTTGCATTTTGTCGCTGGTTTTTGTTCATTTTACTTGGCATTTCTAGTTATTCATTTCACCATTAACAAATGAATCTCTCACTGATTCTCAGTTTCAAATTGTGATGGAAAAGGCGGAGAAACTCGACTATTCTTTTCCAGATTCAGCAAGTTTTCAGTAGAGAGATGATCAGAGGAAGATTAATAATTATGCCACTGACGCATACAGCTGCAGCTATCATGAACATTTAATGGAGATGGAGAAGAAACAGTTTAGAGGAGGGCAGATCTAACTGTGCCAGGCATCTATGTGTTTTCCTTTGTTCTCTTTCGATTTCTAAATGTTGTTGAGATCAAACTTAAGCTGCTACTCTTCATGTTCAGATTTTTGATGTTTCATTTTACAGCAAAGTAATAGGAGTAGACATTGAAGTTCTCTATT
>JAXCLQ010006249.1:0-16362 GCA_035584115.1 Cedrela odorata
GTTGGTACGCCAATGAAACTTTATGAAATGATTAATGAAATGTTTATGAATTTGAATGTTTACGCCGATATCGCATTAAGAAAATAAATATGTAATGTTGTTGATGTGTAAAATTTTTGAAAAAGAATACGTTTTATGGCTTAGTCATTAGTTATGTTATTCTGATATTGCCGGATCTCGTGTTAAAGGTGAGGTTTGTAGGCTAATAAGAATTCTATTTAGCGCGTCGTGCGCGCTTCTGTTATATGTAAATGTGAATGACCACTTAATGCGGAACACATGATCACGTTTTGTAACTGAGTCACTGTGGATGTAGGTGACACTAATTGACTAAGCCGTTCTGAATATGTTTGTATTTTGAATGAATTTATTTGAAAATGCACTGATTGTTTAAGTTTTCATATTTTACACTGCATCGACATATCACACTTACATAATGTACTTACTGAGATTTTTATCTCACCCTTTATTGAAAAATTTATTTTTCAGATAATAGCACATAAGGATGACTGAGTACACAAGCAAGGATGTTAGGCGTATTCGTAGTTTTATTTTTGATACAAGTAATTTGTAAATTAGCTAAGTAATGTATATAGACTTGTAGGTTAATATGAATATTGTTGGATATGAAGTTGATAATATATTTGTATTATAAAGAGTTGTATTATATGTATACTTGTATTTATAAAGAAAAAAAAATCGTTGACTAAAAATGTTTAAGTTTTGTATAAATAAAAGAATAACATTGTATATAATGAATGTAAGTATGTATTTACAGTTAGTAAGAAATATGTGTGACATTTATGAAATTAATTTTGTGCCTAAATAAATTTTTAGAATTCACCTAAAAATTTTAAATTACATGATATTTTAATTTAACCAAATAAAATCAAATTATTTGATTAAATTTCTAAAATATTGTAGATGCTACAGTTACAAAATTTTAAAATTATGGGTGTTACATTGTGACTACTATCCTTGAGTTTCTCTAAGCCCATGTGTGAGTTCTCCCTTTTATATGCATGGTTGTGCAAGCTCATTTGCATTATCCTCCCCCTCTTGAAGAAGTTTTGTCCGCAAATTGTCACCTACAACAAAAATTCTAAATTTCTTTTCTTCCTTTCTTTTTTTTTCTGTCTCTTCTTTATTTCTTTCTTTTCTTTCCCTTTTTTTCTTTCTTTTTTAACTATTCACATTTCTGGTTCTGTAAAAAAAATGTGAATAGTAAAAAAAAAGAAAGAGAAAGAAAAGAAAAAAAAAGAAATAAAGAAGAGAAAGAAAAGAAAAAAAAGGAAGAAAATAAATTCAGAATTTTTGCTGTAGGTGATGATTTGTGAACAAATCTTCTTTAAGAAAGGGAGAATGATGCAAATGAGCCTGCACTACCACACATACAAGAGGGGGAACTCACATGTGGGCTTGGAGGAACTCAAGAACAGTAGACATAAGATTCATTAAGCTTGCTAAGTGGGCGAATTACAATACTTAATCCATTAAGCTTGTGAAGTGGGCTTATCACAAGACTTAAGGCCAAGCATTTTAAAGAAGTGTTAAATAGACTGATTCAATAAGTTGGTGAAACGACAAACACATGGAGACCCAACATAAGTCTAAATTAGTCTTAAGAGAACTTTATCACTATGATTAAGGCATTAGAAGAAGTTTTCTTTGGATTACATACGGATTTGATCCTTCAGTCACACCCGTCTAATTTTAACCAATTTGTTACCAATTATTACATGAACAAATTGGAACATACTCTTCCTAAACTTATGAATGAAATTATTTTATTTTATAAGAGAGTCTTTAAGGGAAAAGTGAAGGAGACCATTCTTATTACAGTGTTTTATGGTAAGACATCGAAAAAGAAAGGTAAGAAGTCCTTCGGGGTTGAACCCAAAAGAGGATTCTCTAAGAAAAATGTAAAAAATGGCAAATGCAAAAGAGTTGCTAATAGTCAAGCAAATGATAGTGTCATCATTACAATAAGCTCAGACATTAGAAAAGAAATTGTCCTCTTTATATGGAAAGCTAGACATTAGAAGAGAAATTGTCCTATTTATATGGAAAGCTTGAGACAGAAGAAGGCTCTAAGTACAATTTTTTGTCATGTTTTTGAAACTGAATTAAGTATTATTTTAAACTTAAATAGCTGGATAACATTAAAAAAAATTACATTTTAAAAAGATGATGATGTTTTAAAATAAAAACAAAAGAAGTTGTCTCCATGCATTTCAAAAGACGTAATCCTTTTGCAAAAATGATGACTTTTTAATTAAATATATATATATATATATATATCTTGCCTTATTTCATAACATTTAACCTAAGAAAAATCTTAAAAACTGTTCGAAAACATTGTTTAGGGTTTTTCAGCATTCAAAAGAGTTTTTGACAAAAACAATGACGTTATAAAATAAAAAATACTTGTTTCGCCGTATTTTGCAATAACATAATCTATTGTAAATCTAATATAATGAACAAAAATGTTGTTAGAACTCTGGCAGCATTTATGAGTGTTTTTGAAAAAATATGTTGACATTTTAAAGTATAAAGTGCTTTTTCTCCTTTTTCGCAATATCTAAACCTCTTGTAAATCTAATATACTTCACAAAAATGTTATACAGTGTTCTAGCATCATTTAAGAGTATTTTTGACAAAAACGTTGATATTATAAATTTAAAAAAGTTAATCTCACCATGTTTGACAATAATTAAACTTATCAAAAATCTAAAATTTTGCAAGAAAATTTTATTTATGGCTTTAACAGCATTTAGGTGTGCTTTTGCCAAAAATGATGGCTTTTTAAAGTTATTTAAAAAAAAAAAACTTGTTTTGTCTTATTTTATAATATCTGACCCTAGTAAAAATCTAAAAAAATTGCACAAAAATATATTTTTAGGTTTTAGCAACATTTAAAGAAAATGCATTTGGAAAAGATGACAATGTTTTTTAAAAAAACAAAAGAAATTATCTCCCTGCATTTCAAAAAACGTAATCATTTTGCAAAAATGATGACTTTTTAAAGTATAAAAAAAATGTCTTGCCTTATTTCAATAATATTTAAGCTAAGGAAATTATTAAAAATTGTTCAAAAATTTTGTTTAAGGTTTTAGTAGCATTTAAGAGAGGATTTGACAAAAATGATTATGTTTTAAAATAAAAAATACTTGTTTCACCTTATTTTGCAATATCTTAATCTATCATAAATCTACTCTAATATGCGAAAAAGTTGTTTAGAGCTCTAGCAAAATTTAAGAGTTTTATTGGCAAAAATGTCGACGTTCTAATGTAAAAAGTATTTGTTTCACCTTATCTCTCAAAAGTACTATGACTGAGTAAATTCACTGTATAATAAATTAGTGACACAAACATCTCATATGTCTATATTCTTACAAAGTTTGGAGCTATATTTCAAATAACATATTCTATGGATTTGTCTGACAATAGAATAAGATGAATATTTAAATAAAATCCAAGAACAGGAGGAAAGTTAGAGAAGCAATGGATGACTGTCACATACCGGTAAATCGGTATCGTGATGGCATAGAGGTAAGAATATCCTACCCCTATAAGCCTCAGACAAAAATCTATACATATGACCTATAATGCAGAGAACTACTAATCATATGTATGAACTTACACAATTACTAAGGGCTCCATGCCCATCAACACAATTTTAGACATAAACCAGGATACTCACAAATAAAAGAGTATATGCACACATATCAATTTGCACAGAAATATACAGAACACACACTCATAATGTGTATACATAATTAGGCGTCGTGCCCAATGTACAAAACAGATCACAACATGAACTCCTAGGTGACTGCATGGAGAATCTGGAATCCCAATGCTCTTCACGAATATCTTCTAGAATCCTCACCTAGAAGAAAATCATGCACTCGCGAGAAACTGTGGTGGAGTGAGTTTTGGGAAAAACTCAGTGAGTGGATACTAAAATGAAAATTTTAAATAAATTCAGTTTTGACATAAAATATGTTTAAACTTACAATTAATTTTAGATAGAAATCATATTAACAGGACATTCACTACATATTATAATAATTTCTAAAATTAAAATTTTAAATAGTCAAATGAAAACAGAATAATATGCAGTGATGCGTACAGATTTCGGGTCAAATATCATACCGTTTTTCGCCCCCTACTTCTCACATTTACCAGTACCTTCACATAACATAAATCAGAATGTACTTTCAAAGCCCATAAACTCCCTCCTTATGTCTCCCGGCTAGGATTAAGTAAAAATTAAAGTAATGGCTAGTATACTGTCATAAATATAGAAAATAAAAATAAAATACAATTCAAAACACAATGGCCTCCTCCTGGCCTCAAAACAATATCTCAACAACTCCTACTCAACAATATGCAAATATAGCTCAAAGAAGATCTCATTTTCCATATAAAACAAAATGTAAATCAATTTATATAAAACTATTCTTTATTTCGGAAAACATTAAATTTTATAAAAAAAAATAAATAAAAAGAATAAAAAAACATGTAAAAATTCACTCACAGGTGTCGCCAAAAATGGAACAGAACCTCGATCACTGGGGGCTGGATGGTTGCTCCCTTGGCGTATCTATAACATATTTATATTAATTGTTAACATAATAATTGAAGTATACATACTTAAAATTTAACTACGTCATTGATATACAATAAGGTTTTCCTCCCTTTTTGAATTCTATTTTTTTCTATAATCATAATTTAACAATTAATAATCAAAGTGTCGATTATATTTAATTCACTATTACTAATCAATTTAGTATGATAACACATTATTTTAAAATCTAAATAAGTGCAACCATATTGTTACTATTTATATTTTCTGATAAAATTTAATTTTATCTAATCTAACAATTAATTGGTTTAATTGTAGTCTAAACAAGTATAATCTACAAAAAATTGTGTGTGGTAAACAATATTTTTCGGCGTGAAGAGTATCCCATGATGAACAGTGAATTATTGAAAAATGCATAAATACAACAACAATGAAGTTAGGAACTATATCAAGGTGTCAATTTAATCATAAGATGTCCGAATTGCAAGTAATTTCAAAAATCTCCAATTTGTGAATAGTAGTACTATTCTCCTTCTGGCTCAATCGTTAACCGAATCGCTCAAACGAAGCTCCTAGAGTGTAGCCCGTATTGTGTATGTGTGATTTGTAGCAAAAAACAGAATTTTAATAGGTTAGAAATGGAGTGATTTGAAGGAAATAAAAAAAATTAAAAAGCAAAGAAAAATAAGGTTCTGGAAAATGAAAAAAAAAATTAGAATGTACTGTGGTTGATCTCGGCCAGCTTTAATTGAAATTATTATTTTTAAAATTACACATTTGCCCTTGAAAAAATTTAAAATGAGCTTAAATAGAAAAAGGATAAATACGTTATTTAAAATTTTTTTTTATGTTCTAGGCTTCAATTCTCTCTCATATAACCTCGGATTTGAATAAAATTTAATTCATATCGATCCTTATCAAGTTCTCTTTCCTTAAAAATAAACCGTTTATCAATCGGAATTTTTAATCAACACCAATTTTCATTTTAAGATCGGGTGCACGAATAGAGTTTTCAAAATTTTTTTTAAACTTAGTGAATTGTTATCAAATCACTCCTAATAGTTAAGTAAACATTAATACAAAGTTATTTACTCAGTTTTCATTATCCCGACATAATTTATAAAATAACCAAATTACCCATAGTGTGTAAAATGATTAAAATACCCTTAATTTAAATTTTGGGGTGTTACAATGACGATGCCTCTGAAGTCATGGATGAGATAGTATATCAGAATCTTGACACCTAAGAGGACACCTCATCTAAAGAAAAGACGCTAGTAAAAAAGTAAAAAAGTAAAAAAGTCGACTCAAAAGATTGAAATAGTTAAGCACATTTGTAATTATCCTTTATTGTACCTTGGAACACTTTATGTTTAAACACGTGTAAAGTAAAAGTAAATAAGTGAAAGCGATGGAGATGCTTAAGCTTTCTATAAATAGCTTGTATTTTTCATAAATAGTTAGGATCAATCATACGAACGCCTATAAGCACTCTCACGAAGAACTTGTAAAAATCTTCTCTCATTTCTTAGAAGAAATAAAAAGCAAGTAAGAAATTTTCTTTAAATATTTCCTTTGCATTTTTAATCTGTTTTCATTTTAATTTAGGGGCATAAGGGGTCAGTAACAGTGTTTAATCACGAAAGTTATTATCCAAAAAAATAATAAAAAAAAAGATCTTGATAATCTTCCGTATAAACAAAAAATTAATTTGTGAATATAAAAATTAAGTAGGGATATGGTTTTCTTTAAGACGTTGGTGTGCCTTTAAGTCCATTGGCTCGTTCAGTCGTTGAGTTGATAAAGTGTTTAGGGTATGTCAGACATGGCACTGTGTTCTAAAAGAATCTATAAAGGATCTCGAAATGTCATTTCATAAATTAATTTTTGGGAACGAAGTATAATCAAAGTGTAGTTGAGAATGATTCTTTTTAGTTCGGCTTAGCCGCGGCTATAATATCTTCATACCATTTACAAAATATACAAATCATTCTTTCCTTTAAAAATTTCCCATTATCAAGTAAATTGTACATAATGTTTTTTATGGCCTATAATAATAATAAAACAAAAAATAGAAAATTTATAAATAAAAAAAAAGAATAATAGGAGAATACTCTAGAGTAAGTACAAAAGAAACGCATAAAATAGAAATAATAAATCCATATTTAACAATAAATGCAAATGATTTAGCATATAATTTTAGAAAATAAAAAAAATTAAAATGCATATAGAAGAACTATTAAAGTTAGGAGTAATTAAAAAAAGTATAAGTAGACATAGAAGTCCAACATTTATAGTTAAAAATTATAGTGAAATAAAAAAGGAAAAAATAGAATGGTAATAAATTACAAACATTTAAATGATAATACTTATGAAAATGGATATAAAATACGATATAAAGATGAATTATTAAATAGTATACAAAATGCTAATTAGTTTAGTAAGTTAGATTATAAAAGTAGTTATCGACAAGTTAGTTTAAAAAAGAATCTATAGAATGGACTGTATTTACATGCAGTGAAGGACATTTTGAATGGTTAGTTATGCCTTTTGGTTTAAATCCTATAATAAATTTATATTTAGAAATTGTTTTAGTAATAAAAGTTTGAGGTTAAATATTTTTTTCATTATTAATGTATATTGGTGTATTTATAGTAAAATGAGTTATTTCTATTTGTTCTCCATTAAATTGTCTTATTCTTACATATTGTCTTAATTTATTCTTATCTTCATCTGGAACTAAATTTTCATGTATAATACACTTATTTGCTCTTATATCTATCATAGTTTTTGTTTTTATATTTATATTTTCATATTGAATATCTACATCTATGTTCATTAAATCACTTTGTATAAATTTTATTTCGTAATCTAAATAATCTATTCTAGTTTCAAAGTAATCTAATTTATTAAATATTTGTGATCAAAGTTGAATAATAGTATTATTTTGTGCTTGTTGTATATTTAGGCTTTCATTATTATATATTCTAGTACTAAATCCTATTGGTTCTATATTAGTAATATTTTGATGTAAAATGTTTAATGCTTCTTGCAAATTATTATTATTCATTCACTAACTAATTTTTTTTAATATATTCTAATTGCTTTAAACAATCCTCTTGGTTTCGTTTAAGTCTATCTATTTCTCTCGGTATTATTAGAAATAAAGAGATAGTTTTAACTTGATTTTGTTGACTAATAAAATTTTCTAATAGGTCTTTAAAATAATCTAAATTATTGCTTAGTGGTATTGACTTTTGACTACAAGAATATTTTAATAAGCTTGATATTAATTGATTATGATTTTTTAATTGTACTTCTAAATTTCTACTTAAATTGACTATTAAAACTACAATGTAATTAAGTTAATGTTCGTTGTAGAGGAATATGCTTAAATTTTAAATTTTCTTTATCAAAATTACAAATTATCTTAAACTTTTCACTAACTTTAAACTTTATTTTTCTATTTTCACTTCATTCTAAATCTAAATATTCTAATTTTGTTATAATTCATAAACTATTGTCTTCTGGAAATATAACCTAAAAATTGCTTAATTTGTATAATTTCTTCTTCTATTTTTGATAATCTATCTTCAATATATAAAATTTGTAAGTAACTAAAATCATAAAAATCTAAGGCTGCTAAATTTTTGTTGGTACTTGCCATTTTCTTGCAAAATATTTAAAAAGAAATTAGTCTTGATAATATATTAGCGATTTTATTATAACTACCTTTTATATATTCAAATTTAGTTTTATATCATTTTCCTTGTATAATATCAAAAAATTCTATCCATCTTTTGTTATTAAAAGAATTTTTCTTTACAAAATTTTTATTATTTACTTTATTAATAAATTGAGTTATTTATTACAATATATTCTAATAGTAAATTCTTTTGATTGTATACAAAAGTGAAATAAATTTAAAGAATTAATAATTCATAAAATTTCTAAATCAATACTGACTTTATACTCGAGATTTTTGTAAAATTTCACTAATAGATAATGTTATTTTTTCTTTAACTTGAGTGTTATTTTATTAGACTTTTGTAATAATACTCTTAACCATTCTATATTATTTATATCTATTTGCATAATTTTATAATAGCTATCTATTGATAAATTTCTCACTGATCAAATTTCTTTCTTTTTATTTTGTTTTATATTTATATTAGAGTTAATAGTGCATTTATAACACAAATATTTTTTTATCAGACTGATAATTGCTAATAATTGTAGTGACTGAAAAGAAAAGAAAAACTGGGAAACACGTATCCTTGGAAAGAAGACCAACCAACACGATGAGTCGCAACTTTTTAATCAATTGGGAAAAACCAACGAACGCATGGTCAGATGAGCCACAACTTTTGACCTTTAAGGAGATGGGGAAAACCAGCCAACACGCGATCAGATGGGCGGAAGATTCTTCTTTGTCTAATGATTTACACTTTCCTTTTAAGAGACAGCAGTTGTTGCTTAATCAAGTCCAATGGATAAGAGATGAGTAACCAGATAGCTGACAGAAGAAACTTCTTGACCCACATCGTTATCTTCATGCTTTAAGCTATCTTCTGTCGGAAAACCTTTTAATATTTTTAAATCTGTCTTTTAGTAAGTTGGTAGTATCAAACTTATCTCATCATTGAACTTCTGCTATTCGTAAAAGCTTGGGAATTATAGCGTTAAACTCTTTTCAACAAACAAAAATTTTAAAAAATAAATAGACTTGACTTGTAATTTTTATCAAGTTATTTTTATTTTAATATAAAAAATTAAAATATAAATAACTTAAAAAATAAAAAGAAAAGGAGAAAAATAAAAACTCACATATATATTAAAATTTAGAATATTCACAAAGGCTGTTGCACAATAAAAATAAATTACATATATATAAAAAATCCTAAACGTTATTTAATGTGAGTATTGTTTTCTATTCTAAAAATAAAAATATTTTCTTAAATAGGAAGAACTTTCTCATAAATAAGAGACTTATTTTTAAATAATAATTATTTTTTTTGAGTTGTAAAATTGTCACACAAGTTTCTTAATTATGCTTGAAGTCTAACTTAACCTAAAATAACTAATAAACTTGGAATCTTTTTTGTTGCAACAAAAATGTGTTTCCAAAAATGTCAATTTTGTAAACCATAACGATCTCCCTTTTGACATTCTTTTAGTAAAATATCTTCACAATCATATCTCACTTTGTAAATACACAACTCAAAAATAAAAACAAATATAGGTGTGGCGAACTAACACTTTACTTAAGTTAGCATCAAGAATTATTGAAACAAGTAATAATCACATAAATATGACAAAAATATGTCATCATAAATAATTACGTTATTTTAAATTACTACTCCCCTTAATATGAACTTGCTCCCCCTCAATATATACTACTTCCCTTTTTTGCTAAAAAGAGCCAAAATAAGCACAACTAAACCAATCAAAGTCCATAAGCAAGTTATAATATGCCCACAAAAACAATGTAGGTAGTCAAATTAAATTATCACAACAAAATAGAGGATGTAAATGCTCAAAAAAACATTGAAATGTAAGAATCGGGCATAAAACATAATAACTTAGGGATTAAAATTCGAGATCAAACCAAGGTTATAAGCATCCAACATAAACACTGCCCAAGAATTTGACTATTTATCCAACAAACTGAAAAAATAAATCCAAATGTGTGAAAAATATCAAAGTGTCAAGGATAAAAAAATACCCACTGCATAAAGAACCAACCAATCTAATGATAATGCGTAGAGCGTCGTAAAGGTGTAAAAGTAATGGTTTTGCACTTCTTGATAGAGCGAGAAGGTGGAACATTAGAAGTTTGAGGTTGTGGGTCTTCGACCGATACATCAAGAGCAATAACCATAGGTTCCCAGTCATGAATTGGAGAGCTAACTGAACCTGATACTGGTATGTTAGCAGCAGGGGGTTAAGATGTTGCAACAGCTCATGTTCCATCTATTACAGTTGCTCTATCTCTACCTTATCAACATATTCACTTCAAAAGTATTTGTTAATTATAGATGGTGAAAAATCAAATAGATGCTCTCTTACATACACAATATTATACCACTAAGAATCTTTCAAACTTATTTCGACAAATAAATTGACATAAAATTTATACACAATTACGAGTACATATTGTGCAACTTGAGTAACACTTCCAAGCAAATTCCTTTTCATCAACACTTTTACAACACCACATTCTCGGAATTGTTCAAACTAAACTACACTCTCGCATACAAATTTTCTTCCACTTATAATAGAATACAAATTTTGACCATCCACATTATAGAGTCTCTATGAAAAAACATTGGAAACATCAATTTACGAGTATAAGAGTATCAATTTCCCTTTTCTTTGATGTTGAACAAAAGGAGTAGCCACAAGAGAATTGGGTTATAACTTGATATTGAAATCATTGTCCACATGAGGTTCGGGTTTTATTGGAACAAGTGGTGGAAGTGCTGTATTGTCATGCCCCGAACTTGGGATTCAAATGTGACAATCGCCACAAACTCTTATGATACACCCTATATATCCAGAATGTATCAAGAGAGCTTGTAAGGCTTTCTTTTATCCTGCCAATCATAAAAACTTGTATCTACAGTTTATAAATCAATAACTCTCATCCATGGGATCATTATCAAAAATTGATCATTCATGAACAAATCATCTTAGAAATCATTTCCAATCGGGTTGAATATAAATAAGTATTTACATAAATCGTTTAATTTACAAATACATTATAATATTCAAATAAATCTATCCAGTGAAACAAAATACATATGTGAGTAAAAGAGAAAATCCAACCAGAGCGTCGAAGGATTTCTACTGCTACCACTAATCCGACGAAAACTAAGGCGTCTAACTTGAAAAGGTGAGTATACAACTATATGTAGTAAGTAAATAAATACACCCATACATACATACATGCACACACATTTTCAAATTTTCAAATTTGGTATTACTTTACTATATACTCAAAAGTATATACCTATTCATTTATTCAAATAATTAGAAAACAATTTATAAATTTGCAAACATTTTAAATAACCAAAACTAGGTTGGCTATACTTCTTCAAAAGCTACCTTGGCCAAGGTAACTTCAAAAACCATCGGTGAGTCTTTCATGCATAAAACCATATGCAATTGAGTTCTTATCAAATAGAAAATTATTTCTCTTGCTTTATAAAATCCCTCTCTTTTTATAAAATATGTCCATCTTACTAATATTGGCCTTTAATAGTTACTTGGTGACACGAGTGACTGTACTCGAAATATTCATCAAATCTAAGATATCTTTATGAAGTTGCCAGGGCTTACCATAGGGTATCTATATCCACATATTTATGCTCATCACACAAGTGGGCTTGTCATGGACATTCTTCCTTATATCAACCCCATTATGGCTCCACTCACCCATATTGTCTCTAAATAGGTTCGTCCATAGGTTACCTTCTTATAACTATAGTAAATAATTAGTTTCACTAACCTTATGTCAATATTCGACCTACTGGCCTCATCATCAATATACATGCATAAATCAAATCAATGATATAACATATAAATAAATCATGCCTTTAAGGCCATTTCAACATGTATATTAAATAAATTGTCAACAGCAGACTAAATAAATATTTTATCCCAATATCAATGTAAAAATGATGTAAACGAACCTGTACAACCACGCATACAAGAGGGGGAACTCACACGTGGGCTTAGAAAGACTCAAGGACAACAGTCACAAGATTCATTAAATTTGTCAAGTGGGCTGATCACAAGACTTAAGGTCAAGTGATTTAAAGAAACGTTAAATAGGCTAATTCAACAAGTTTGTGAAATGACAAACACATTGGGGCCCAGCATAAGTCCTAATCAGTCTTAAGGGAACTTAGTTACTATGATTAAATTTTTGATTTAATCATTTCTTTTTCTAGATCAAATTTCTAATTTAGTTGTTTTCCTTTTCAGATTTGAGTTCTATAATCTAAATTAAAATTTGGAACTGTATATAAAGGAGCAAACATTGTACATTTTTATTAGTCAAAAATAATATTAGAGAGCTATTTTGTGTTTTTCTTTTATTCTTGAAAAGATTATTGAACTTATCAAATTTATTCTTGTGGAGTTTAAACAACCAGACTTATTATCTAGACTCTTAAGTTGTTCTTGATATTCTTGGTGTGACGTCTTCAACTACTGTAGTTCTTAATTTTTATCTTATTAGGTAATGGGTCAAGACTCAACAAACTTACATTTTAAAGATCTTAAGGTTAAATACTACGTTTGGTATTTGTTTTGTCACGTTGTTGGTGAAGTTCATATCAAATGTAAAACACATATAAACAGATTCATTTCAAGTTTTTCTTTAACAAGAAAACTGCTTGTCTAGCACACAAGCATATATATGTATTATATATATATATATATATATATTTATATGTATTATATATATATATGTATCTATATACATGTATATATATAGATATATATGTATATATATATACATATTCATGTATGTAATAAATTTACTCACAATAAGGGAAGGGTAACCACTCTCACTAATGGTCATCATGTCTACTAGGTTCTTCTCCTTTGTTCTTGAAGCCTAATACCACACATGCGTATAATCATGAATTCCACGATTCAAATGATTAAATATAAATACATTAAATGCAATGTTCGTAAAAAAACATGGCTAAAATCTCTTAGTTTGACACATTTCATGAGGCTTAATAACAGATACTATTTATCTAATTTTCAACAATGAAACCTTATGGCTGACTTATTCTAATTCACATTTAACACAATCTGACATTTTCTACGCAAAAATCAATTGAAATCTTGAATGAACAGTAAATTCTTAAGTTTCAACATGTTTAAAACCTAAAAAATCAAACTTCTAACAAGTTAATAAGCTTATCGGTAACTTGTAGAAGTTGTAGAAACCTTTAATCGATGATTAAACATAAAATCCCCAAATCTTTTCGAAACCTTAATTTCCTTCCTTGCTTCCTCTTGCCGTTTCTAGTCTAAAATGATACCAAAATGAAGAAAAAATGATGGATAATCGATTGGCAACAGATATTTGAAAGAAGAAGTAAGGAATTTGAAGAGATAAAGATAGGTGAAGAGAGAGAGAGAGAGAAACGTGTTTTAGAGAGAGACGAATGACGACTAAAGAACATTGGGAAGTCAAATCCCCCTCTTAGGTATATATATAAATAAATAGGTAAAAAGACCAAAATATCCTTATAAAATTCTAGAAATTATGAAGCTGCTCGCTAAATTTTACCCAGATTTGTGCAATTTATCGATACTTTATGAACTTGGTATCAATTCGTTCATTAAAATTTGATTCTGAAAATTTCTTCAACACCGAGTATGATATCTTTGCCTTATGTATTGATTTGGTTAAGTTTGTAAATAATTTCAAACTCTTTAACTTGTAACATATTGATCTTTTCTATGAAGGTATCGATCTTGCCCAACTCATAAATATTTTTGAACTATCTGACTTGAAATGTATCAATCCCTTCTATGAGGGTATCGATCTGTTAAGTTCTTCTTTCTCATAAATTTGCTTAATAAAATCAACTTTCTTCTTGCCATTAAGTTAACACATTCACTTAAAGGTAAAGGGGTTCAATTCAAAAGAGTCAATGAATTAAAGCCATAAACAATCTCAAATTGTGAAAACTTAGTTACATAATGAACACAACGATTATAAGTAAATTCAACATGCGGCAAACAATCTTCCCATGTTTTCAAGTTCTTTTGTATGATAGCTCGCAACAAAGTAGACAAGTTATTATTCACTACTTCGGTTTGACCATCGGTTTATGGGTGACAAGTAGTGGAAAACAATAATTTAGTTCCAAACTTGCCCACGAAGTCTTCCAAATGTAACTCAAGAACTTTACATCCCAATCAGAAATAATAGTTATAGGCATGCTATGTAACCGAACAATCTCTTTAAAAAATAAATCGACTATATGTGATGCATCATCGGTTTTATAACATACAATAAAGTGTGCCATCTTAGAGAACCTACCAACTACCACAAAAAATGAGTCTCTCCCCCTCTTAGTACTAGGTAAGCCTAAAATAAAATTCATAGAAAAATCAATCCAAGGTGTATTAGGAATAAGAAGTGGTGTCTACAAACTATATGGTTATTGCCTAGACTTAGCTTGCCTACAAGTAATGCATCTTGCACAAAGTTTCTCTACTTTACGTTTCATATGCGACCAAAAGAAATGCTTATGTAACACACCTAAAGTTTTAGCTACCTCGAAATGACCTATCAAACCATCACTATGTGCTTCCCGAATAAATAATTCATGCAAGGATGAATGTGGAACACACAATTTTTTTTTTTCTCAAAGCAGGAAACCATTATGCAAATAGAACTTCCCACATGCCCCTTTAACGCAATTTCTTAAGTGTTCAACATAATCATCCAATTTTTTGCAACAAATCAAGATGTCGTCAAAGTAGACAACTATAAATTTACCAATGAAAGTATGCATAAGTCTTATGAAAGTACTAGAGGCATTAATTAATCCAAAAGGTATAACTAACTATTCATATAAACCATATTTTGTTTTAAATGCAGTTTTTCACTCATTACCTTCTTTCATCCTTATATGATAGTATCTACTCTTAAGATCAATTTTAGAAAACACACAAGATCCATGTAATTTATCTAGCATATCATCTAATCGAGGGAGGGGATGTTGATACTTTACCGTAATGTTGTTGATGGCTCAGCAATCAACACACATCTTTCATGTTCCATCCTTCTTAGGAACTAGTAGTACTAGAATCGCACAAGGACTTATGCTTTCTCTCTAACATACCCCTTTTCCATTAGCTCCTTAACTTGTCGTTGAAGTTCCTTTGTCTCCTCGGGATTACATCTATAGGCTAATCGGTTTGGAATTGTTGTACTGGGAACTAAATCAATTTGATGTTTGATTCCTCGAATTGGAGGTAAGCCAAAGGGCATCTCCGTGGGAATAACATCCTCGAATTCCTGCAAAAGAGAAACATTCTTTGATACCAACTGAAATGAAACTTGCCAACAACATGACGAAATCTAACACCAAATGTTGTATTGAAATTCAAGATCTTCAAGACACAAGTTTGTTGAGTTTTGACCGTTACTTAACAAGATAAGAATAAAAAATTACGGTAGTTGAAGATGCCACACCAAGAATCTCAAAAACCACTCAAGAATCTAGGTGATAAGTTTGATTATTTTTTTAACACTACAAGAATAAACTTGATAGGTTCAAGAGTCCTTTCAAGAATGAAAGAATAATACAAAATAACTCTCTATTATTATTCTTGACACCTCAAAACGTATAGTGCTTGGTCCTTTATACAGAGTTCTAAAATTTAACCTAAACTATGGAGAGCAAATGCTATTTTGACATGTAGCATTCCCCTATTGAATCAAAAAAAGAAAACAATTAAATCAGAAAATTAACTTAGAAAATGAAACAACTAAATTACAAATTGGAAACAACTTTTAGAACCTTAATTATAGTGGCTAAGTTCCTTTGAGACTGATTTGGAATTTTACTAGGCCTTTATGTATTTGCCATTTTACTAACTTGTTGAATCAGTCCATTTAACGCTGCTTTAAAATGCTTGGCCTTAAGTCTTATGATCGATCCACTTAGTAAGCTTAATAGATCTTGTGATTGTTGTCCTTGAGTCCCTTCAAGTCCACGTGTGAGTTTCCCTTC
>JAXCLQ010006249.1:16462-42976 GCA_035584115.1 Cedrela odorata
GTGTGCTTGTGCATGTTCGTTTGCATCATGTAATTGAGTAAAGAAAAGAGGAAGTAGAGGACGTTAAGCTTCTTGATCTTTTTCTATATTCTCTATGGATGAACAATAAAAAATTCGTTCTTATTTCCTAAAATCAGTTTCTTTGTTCTTGTAGTTCTTATTCTTGTGTTTGGTTGTTCACAAACAAGGTTTTGATTTTTGAATAAGCACTTTAGTTTCTTGTTGAGTTTATGAATTGCATGCCATATGTTTATGAATTTGATCTTCATGGGTTGGGTTTTAAAGCTCTGCATATTCAAATAAGACTGTTTCTCATCAACCAAATGTAAGAACATTATAAGAAACTAGCAGAAAGTAAACCGCAAACTATAGATATCTATGTTAGGATACTTTAAAGATATTCAGCTGGTAAAAGAGTTGGATCATACAATACCATTGAAAACGTATACCTAAAAGTAAGAAAAACAATATAAGCTTGTTTATTAAGGCTTAAGAAGATTCTTATAGTGTCTCTAGCAAAAACAACAACGTTTAAACATGTTTCATCTAAGTTCGCAATATCTGAAGTTGTCAAATAGCTTAAACAATTGTAGAAACACCTTTTCTAGTGTTTCGTACGAAATAGCAATATTTTAAAAGAAAGAAACATGTCTTGCTATATTCCCAGTATCTAAATATGTTAGAATGCTCAAAAATTGAAGAAAACAATTTTTTAAGGCTTTATAAGCATTTTTGGCGAAAATAATAATGTTTTAAGGGAAAGAAATATCGAACAACTTTTTTTTATAATTAAATCCCCTCTAAAATTGAACTTTTTAAATTTTATCATATTAAAATTATTAAGTGTCATATAATCTTAAACATTGAAATTATCCAGTGCCTAAGATTAATAGTTTATAAGTTTCTCAACATCCAAAAGACCATGTGATACGCACATACCTATTCACATATGTATACATGTACATACTTACATACATATATACACGTACCTATTTACATATGTATACATGTACATACATACATACATATACACACAAACACATATACATACACATACATATACATACACACACACATATATATAATATAATATAATTTAACAAATAAAAATAATTATTTACTGAATATTTAAATTATACTTTAAAAAGATAAAACAAGAAAAGTAAATAATTTTAAACGAAGCCCTGGTCTAATGTTGATCTATATAATGTTGGGTTACCATATTCATCTTATATCACAACTTATGAGGACTTAGTATAAATCTTATGTATCGTACATTTCTTAATGTAAAATTAAAATATAAAATAAAAAATTTTAAATGATTAACATCAAAATTTAAAATAAACAATATAAAAAAATTAAAATAAAAAATGTAAAATTTAAAAAAATTAATGTAAAATTTAAAATATATAATATAAAAAACTTAAAATAAAAACGTAAAACTTAAAACAATTAATATAATAATTAAAGATTTTTGAATATATTTTATATTCAATAATATATTATAGTCGAACTCTCTTTTTATCAAATGTATTAAAGCCAAACTCTCTATTTATCATTTTCATCCGTATGTGAAACAATATGTATATAACATATAACATAAAAAAAAATTAAAATAAGAACATAAAATTTAAAACTATTAATTTAATAGTAAAAAAAAAAAATTAATGCATCGTGTATTTCATATATTGTAATCAAAACGACTATTTATAAATTGTATGGAAGCCAAACTCTCTATTATTTATCATGTTTATCCGTATCTGACACACATAGCTGACACAACTTGCATAATTGCATGCAATTTCAATGCAATTGCACGTGAATAGATTCTGACTGCTAACAAAGATATGGTGATTTTCCATACACCAATAGCAATGCTATTGCACGTGAATAGATTCTGACTGCAAACAAAGATATGGTGATTTCCCATACACATAGCATCAAACATTATCGATCGACGGAAATGGAGATGCCGTTAAACCCAAAAAAGCCAAAGCTCCAATTGACATATCTACTAAAATGCATGGTTGTCATGGTTCAGAACTTGTGTGGACTAGCATGGTTCAGTTCACGTGATTGAAGTTATTTTTCCACCGAGACTCTGCACTCCACATTTATTTCTCTATTTATTAAGGGAATATAACACCCGAGACCCTAAAGTTATATAATTTTGTAATAAAAATTTAATAAACTTATATTAAATAAATACCTAATTCTTATTAAACTAATTAAAATACCCTTAGTGTACTTAGTTTATATACTATTACTTTGACATTTCAAAACTCAATTATAAGATAATGCGGTTTAAATGGATTTACGAATTTACTTCTCTATAAATAAATTATATTTTTAGTTGTTAAAAGATAAAAAGTTAGGAATCCGGATGTTATTACCCCTTTCTAATTTTTTAATAGAAACTGCAGTGTTATCTAGTCGACAAACACAAAAACTAAACTGAAATTATCCTTTGAATAATTGCCTGAACGTCTATATATTGAGGGATAAGAAGCCAGAAGTATTCAATTTCTGGTGGTAGAATACTAATTGGGCTAGCTGTGAAAACAGAGTCGAGAAATGGAGAAGAGATCATTTGGGATTTTCTTGTTGCTGCTCGTTGTGTTGGCTTCTCGTAAGACTCTCTCCTCTTTCCCACCATTTTCCGTTTCACTGTTTCTTTTGACCAATAACAAAACAAAGAAATCACCACATTGTATCTTCTTTTTAATAATTACCTATTCTCCAAGTTTTCTAGCATGAAGACAGTTTTTGCTTTTACATTTCGATTTTCTGAGAAAATATACCGGCCTAGTTATTAACTTTATGAAATAATGCTGGGAAATAAAATCAAGATAATAATTTTATTGCTTTTTTTTTTTTTATTGTCACTGTTGGAAGCATATGATCAAATGGTAGCAGAATGCTGCCTATATTTGGGAGTAGAAATCAGATGTATTATATATTTTTGTTAATGTATTAAACAAATAATAACAGTTAAAATTCTCTACTACCACAATATAACAATATATACTTTAGGGCATAATAACAATTATGTTAGGGCAAAAAGAGTGACAGGATCCTTAATCAACCCAACATTTTTTCTTAATGTTAATTTTTTATTTTTACATTTCTTACCTGTCTGTGCTTCTTAATTGAATTGCAGAAGAAATGATGGTGCCAACTGAGGCTAGGGTTTGTCAGTCACAGAGTCATGGCTTCCATGGTGGATGCCTGAATAACCACAACTGTGCGCTGGTTTGTAGAAACGAAGGCTTCTCTGGTGGCAGCTGCCGGGGATTCCGCCGCCGCTGCTTCTGCTCTAAGCTTTGTTAATTTAAGTAATAAGAAGATGAATGCAGCGCAGCATCAATATTTACGGCTATTTTGTAGTTTTAATTTGGTGTTATCAGTTATAATAAAGAATGATCTTTCGTTTTGGTTAATTGCTTAATTTTTGTGTAATTAAGCAAGTATCATCTATCTGTCTAGTTGGTACTGTTGTTCCTAAGCCTAATGAAAGAGTATAAAGTCTTAGTCTTGTGGCATTTCCGTAAGTGCGCCTTTTACGTCTTATATATGTTCAAATGCGGGTAAGACTGGATTAAATTTGTTTACTTTTCCTCAATAATGATAAAATAATAATAATAATAATAATAATAAAAAGGCATTGCATATCTGAATGTGAATTCCGACAATGACTTTATTGCTATATTTTAAAATGGATGTGAATTCTGACGATCGTATTATTGCTATATTTTAGAATGTCGTAAGTGGATAAAAAGCATAAGCATATAATTAAGCTTTTGATGAAATAATGTAAAACAATAGAACATAATAATTCTGAGGCGTCAAGTTGTAGTTGAGGTCACCTCATGCCTTATTCGTAAGAATTTCTAACTGATTTTATGACAAATTACCTCTTAAACATCAAGGTCACATTTGATTACATGATAAATTATAAGATTTAAAATAGTTAAATCTTATATTTGGTGTAAAATAGGGAATATAATAATTTTAATGAATCCTACGTTAATTATCTCGAACTCACATATTTTAAAAGGAAATGATGTAAAATTTTTATACCTTAGAATAGAATAGAAAAATATTTAAAGTAAAAAAATAATTTATAAATAATTTAAATTAATATTTTAAAATATTTATTTAAGAGTAATAATATTATTTTATTTTATTTTAAATAATTAATTATTTTATTTATTTTTTAATAATTTTAAAAATATAATTATATATATTATTTTATCATATCTTATCATATATTAAATATAATATAATATTATATATAATTTTATCCTATCTTATCTTATCCTATCCTATTCTATTTTATCCTATCCTATTCTATTATAAATTATTAATTTTATTTTATTCTATTATATCTTGCATACCAAACGAGCCACAAGAGTAGAAACAAAATTAGAATGATTATGACAAAATTACACATAAATGAAAAAATAAAAACATAGCGGTTCAATGATAATATTCAAAATTTATTTTTAATACTATAATGTGTTTTAAAAAATTAAGGTTCATTAACAAATTAAGGTTCATTAACATTTATCTGCTACTATTAAAAAAATAAACATTCAGTCAAATTAAAATTTCATAAGTATAAAAAAACAAACGTTTAATTTTTAAATTTTAATTTTAATTTTTCATAAAAAATTAATTTTTTTTACTTATTCTAAAGATAAACCCTATTTTTCCTCTAAAATTCACAACATTAAGTAACAATAGGAAGCTGAATTGTTACAAAAATTTATGCCAAACTGTTATTATGGCATATTTGAAGGTACTGATTGTCATTATTCTAATATTTAATTGCTTTCATCTAAATTAATAATATAGTACAATTAAAAAAATACTATAGAATATATAGTCATTATTCTTGGTTTATGTCAAGATTTAAGTATTTTTAACACTAATTTAAGGGTTAATTTCAAATGACTTCATTTATTAAAAACTTCAAAATCGACTCTGCTTTTATTATAATTGAAGATCAAAAATAAAATTCGTAAACTGGTATATATGTATATATATGAAACGAAAACATCAAGACGACGATACCATTCCATTGCAAACTCAAACAAATTAAATTAAGAAATTATGCAACAAATTAAGATATGATAATTCTCCTAAGATGGAAGGTTATTTTTTATTTATTTAATTACATATAGAAGCAACCTTTATTTATTAAGGGATGGATGCTCTGCATTAACAAATCCTGGTGCAAAAGCAGCGGCGACGAAATCCTCGGCACCTGCCACCATAAAAACCTTCATTCCTGCAGACAAGTGCGCAGTTGTGGTCTCTGATGCATGTACCGTGAAATCCATGGCTCTACGACTCACAAAGCCTTGCCTCCGTTGGCAGCACAATCATTTCTGAAATAAGGAAAAAAAATATTTTAATTAACAAGAAATTAATGAACATTATTAGCTACTTTATGAAATAATAACTTATGAGAAAGAGAAATTAAGGAAGACTTACGTGAAGCCAAGAAAATAAAAAGCAACAAGGAAAGTCCAAACAATCTCTTCTCCATATCTGTGTATGTTTGTCTTGAATTTTAACTCAGCTCTCAATGATAAGATGATTAGCTAGTTGGCAAAAGCATGTAGCCTTCCATTCCATTCCATTTATACAACTGTTCTAAGAGAGCAAGATTATCGTTGAAAACAAGATTGTAAACAAGTGGAGCGCTAAATGATGTGCACCCGTCCACTACATGCATGTCAATACTCGTGTCTTTGACACGTACGAGAGTTGTGCAATTCACAGTCAAATTTCATTAAATACTAAAGATTAATTGGAATACCTCATTCTCATACTTAATTAATTATTATTACATAATACTACATTATTTTATACAAAGAGTATTGCTATTATATGATTCTTAAATATTTACAATTTCTAAATTCCTTACACATATAAAGAGTTATCTATATAACTAGTTTTAATACTTATAATTACTTTATCAATTATACATATAACCAAAGTTTTCATCTATATTTAACTAATCTTGCATGCGTTCTTTGTCACTTCTAAGTACTATTCTCTAAAAAATAAATTTTTTACAATAAAGAGTGAGATATAATCTCAATAAGTAAATTATGCAAGTTTGCATATGTCGATACGGTACATAATATAAATAGTTAAATAAATCAATATATTTTCAAACTTTACAATTACACAGAAAACAATTAATAGTACAGACATTTTCAGAATGACTTAGTCGGTTAGTATTATCTGTACTCACAGTGACCCGGATTCAGAACGTGATCACATATTTCGCTTAAAGCGGATATTATTTCCATTTTGAACATAACAAGAAGGTGCATAGTACGTTAAACAGAATTCTGAATAGCTTGCAAATCCCGTTTTTGACACGAGACCTAGCCAAACCAAAATAAATATTAACTAACGTCTAGAGTCATAAAATCATTTTCGTTCATAAACATTCACACATCAACATCATTTTCAACAATCATTTCATGAATTTGATATCAGCATATAAAACATTCAAAATCCTCAATTTTCATATTATTTTCAAACACATGTTCAGATATTATATTATTTTAAAAGTATTAAAAATATATGCACGATTTACTTACTACAAAGAGAGGGTAACCACTCCCACTAACAACCCTCATGCCTATTCAATTTGGATCATCATAACCTAATATCACACATGCATAACTTATAAATTCTACTATTTCAATAATCAATATAATTGCACTAAATGCAATTTTCGTAGAAATTATGACTAAATTTCTTACTTTAATGCATTTAACTAAGTTTAACTAATTAATGTCATTTTTCATATTTTTAATAATGAATTTTCATAGCTAATTTATTCTAAATCTCATTTCTGACTATCCCAAATTTATACATTTTCGCCTAAGCAAACAAATACTGCTTTGATCTAAATACTGTAGCAAATACTGTTTATATCGAATTTACTGTGCAAATAATTGCTATGCAGATCGAAGTTACTATAGTACATTTAAAAATATTGTAACACCTTCAAAAAAACTGTTCACCCGAGAGCAAAATATCTTAATTTCTTCCTACAAATACTTTAATTAATGCAAATTTAACCTAATTCAACACAATTCTAACATTTCTTAATTAAAATTAAGTGTTAATTTTTCAAATAAACAGTAACTTATATTTCAATTCATACTTAAAATCTAAAATTCAAGCTTCTAGCACGTTAAATGGCTTACTGGTAATTAAAATTTGAAAGAAAATCGCTCGAATCCGAAGTTGTTTGGATGAGATTTGAGAGAAAGAGGGTGAGAGGGTTTATTACAAATGAAGAAGAAAAGGGAGAAGAATGACTAAGAGTTTGGGGAGAAAGAGAAGTTTTATTTTGGATGGTAAAATTTTAATTAGACTCCTATTCTTTTTAAAATTATACAAATAACTTAAAATTTTGAAAAAATTTTCATTTTAATCATTTTAAAAAAATTCTAAAATAACCTTTAATATTTCAGAATATTTACAATTAAGTTCAAAATTAATTCAAACATTATTTCCTTAATCCAAAATCTAATTATAACCCAATTTTATGAAATTAAATTTGGACTTAAACAAATAATACTATTTTGAGCCCAAAATTCAATCATTCACCCAAAAATTCTAAGTTATATGAAATTTTAATTTAACAAAATAATATCAAATTATTTGATTAAATTTCTTAAATGATGTGGATGCTACAGTTACAAATTTTTAAAACTGCGGATGTTACATTAATACTACAATTTTGATAAATAAAAAAAAACTAAAATGAATGATAAACCAAAGAACGGGTTATAATAAACTTTTGTCCTCGCTAGGCTTATTTTATACAAAATTTGTATTTGCTTCAATGTTAATCCCGTTAGACATAGTGTCATTATTTAATTAAATTACGCAATACAACAAAATTTTCTAAATTTAATAAGATTTATTATATATATTAAATATATATTATAATTTTTTTATTTACCAAATATATTAAGTATAAAATATTAATAAAGAAGATATAATTAATAAGTTATTTATAAATAAAAAAATTGTATCATCGTCATTTATTAAATGAGCATTTCATAATATAAGAATGTAACTTTTCTATTTAAAAAATGAATCATTCACGTTATTCACTAAAGTAAATATTTGAAGTAAAAAAGTTAATGTATATGTTATACATTGAACATGGTCATTATGAGTTTGGATATAGTTAACATGATGCGAACCTTCAAACAATGATGCTTTGAAAACTTGAAAAAGGTAGATAGAACCCCAAATGTCCAAACCAATATTAAAAAATTAACCTTTAACTCGAAACACACAATTAAGCAACTAACCAATAGTATTCCAAAAGAGAACGCTACAAGATCACTCTTGATAAGTTCTAAATCTCAAGTTTATGTAAAGACTTCAAAGAAAAACTTAACTCACATTAAAAAGAAATATTTTCGTGTTTCCCTCTTGGCTAAAGGTTTTAACACTTTTAAATATATCATACTCCTAAGAATTAAGGTTTTTAATTTGAAAACTCTAATAATATAGTTTGAGCTTGAAATTTGGCCTGTAACAAGGTTTTACAAAATACTACAAGTCAAATAAAATTCTTGTCCAAAAACCTTTAAATAGAAAATGACTACAGTCAATAATACGTTACACAATCATACTAATATACCACTTGTCCTTTGACTTGAGGTGTCACTGTTGTCATTTGTACTAAAACACATCGTTCACTTATGTATATCGCATTGGATTAATCATGCTTGGTGAAAGAAGCTTGTTGGTAATGTATTCTTAGTGTATGAGGATAGATGATAACCAAAATAGAATCTGTTGGTTCAGATATTAGAGCTTGAGATTTTAGGCGAGAATGTCGTACATGAGAAACAAATCTTTGACCAGAGTATGTGTTTCCGAAAAAAATATTTTCGGATACACGAATCTTGTTGTTGTCGACTTTATTACATGCACGAATGACTATATGAGTTTATCTTGAATATTGATTCATTCGTGTCTGAGAGTTGTGACATCTTGCTAGATGTTGCTCATGATCATTGAAAATTTTGATTACAAGAAGTTATACCAAAGTGATGCGAAATAGTTCGTATTTGCTCATGTCCAGCTTACGGTAAACTCAAGTGGTCACACACATTAACCGGTTACTTGATGATGATGGTTATTGCCATTATACAATATTCATTAAGTTAGTTAATAATATTACTTCAATATTTTGATTGGATGACAATTTAATTCTTTATTGTAAAGAATTAATTTTTTGACTAAAATGTGCTAGCACACGTATGCATAAAAAATATTTCGGTAATAATTCAGACATCTTAAATATAATTTACGGATATACGGAGCCTTGGAAAATATATTTTGTTATAAGAATATTAATAAATAAATTATTTATTTAATAATGATTAAATAATTATTATTTAATTAAATGGATCCTTGTTGATAAATGGTATTATGTGGTGTTGCCAAGTATCAAATTCTTGATTAAATCTTGTCCATTAATTTTTGAATTAATTATTAAAATTAATTCTTTAATTATGATAAAAGAAATTAAAAAGAAAACAAAACACCTTTTTTATTTAATGTTTAAAAGTCAAACATGTAAAAATGATGATTACATTTAATATATATATATATATATATATATGATATAGTATTAAAAATGTAATCATTTCATTTTATTTTATATTGTATAAATCAAAATGTCTCTCTCTCTCTCTCCCAATCACTATCACCTTTATCATATAAATTAATATATATTAATGTGATTAATATAAATATATATTAGATATTTTCCATTCATTAAATGAATTAATAAAATTGAAATGGATTTTAGAATCCATGGGTGAGAGCATGACACTTGTAATCTATTATGTTGTTTTAAAGAAAATGAATGGATGGAAAGGTGTATATGTGGGATGGGTTTTTCATAATATTGATTTTCAATTGTGAATTGAAATTAGAATACTTTTCTTCTTCCCCCTTTTGCCTTGAACGCCATTTTTGAATGGTAGAGAGGATTTTGTTTTGAACAAAAAATCCATTAGGGAGAAAGAAAAGAAAAGAGAGAAAAAAGAAGAAGAGAAAAGAGATGAAATAGTTTCTTAGGTTTCTTCTCTTCCAAATGACCAAATAAAAATTTTCTAAGGTAAAAATTTAGTATTAACTTGATGAAGTTAATACACTTGTTTAAGGTCTCCTAACACAAATCCGAATAATTAGAACCTGTCGTAATCAACCTGGTGTGTGGACACGCCTTGAAGCCAATCCGAAACAGAGCGACTTGTTCTAGATATCGACATTAAAGTATGTGTTCTTTATTTATGTTGATATTGTATTTAAAATTGTTTAAATTTTAAATATGAATATGTATATGTCTATAGTCCTTTGGGAGCTTTTTTGCACGGTTTGTATGACAGTCATGGCTTCCCCAGTAGTTGTGCTGTTGGGAACCGTTCCCAAGTCTATAAAAGATAGTTCTAATTTGCTAAATTGATTTTTAGGGAATCCTTACCCCTAGCTCACCCAAAATGTTAATGAAACCTCCCAATCTTGATTTGAGCATGAAACAATTATGGTATACCTACAAGAGCCCTTATTAGCAACTACAAAGACATTTCACAAATCTTTGCAATTAAGATAGGTGAACTGCTATGACGACGAGGTGAACGGCTTTGACGAGCGGCAAACGACGAGCTGGGACGAGAAAGAAATTGATGAAAGAAGGCTGGATTGACATTGAGGCCGATGCTAACGAGAGAAAGAGATTGGCTTGCATTGAGGAGAGTGTGGCGGTTGGGAAGCAAGTTTGCAAAGCTACTTTAAAGATTTAGATTTATCTTTTGTTTTGTTTTATTTTTATTTTCTTTATTTATTAATAGGATTTTTTTAAACAAATGGGTGTTAGGGTCTGTGGGGGACAACTTATAGTTCAGTTTAGGAGTGTAATTTGATCCTGAAAAGGAAATATATAGAATAGACGTGGATATCGTTTTATGGATTAATAGACGTCCACAATAGTACATCATTTTATGGATTAAAAGACATTGTTTTAATGATATATAGAATTGCCTTAATTTACTAATTTCATGTGTCATTCTTGTGTTAAGAGATCGTGATACCAAAAATAAAAGTTAAGAACTCTTTGTTAAAAAAGTCAAATTTTCTAGTAGTGTAGTTTACGATTAATTTAGAAGTTCAAAATAATCATGTAAGGATTAGGGTTACGTCCTTTAAGTAGGAGTTGGAAATCTGTTGAGTTTGACAATCCATTGGCTAGCTCAATTCAAGTCCAACTTAAACTCTATTATTGGTGGCTATATACTTGGAAAGAGCAAGTAAATGGAAAAATGTCTGATACCCCTTGAGGTTTGGTCTAATAATCCAGTTCACTCTTAGTTTTATAAGAGATACCTCATTACTCTTCGAATGTTAGCACCGTTATGGTTAAAAACTATTTTTTTTTTTTTTTGGATAAAAAGGTATTTTGATAGTAAATAAATTTAAAAATCAAGTGACGCTAGCGTTTGAACAGTCAAAAGAAGATAATTTCATAGCAGTATAATTCAAATCCCAAAGTACGAAAAGAGAAAATTTACTATAAGGTTATCTAGCTTCAATTGTCTCTTGCCGTTCTTGTCTGCTCCACTTTGGCGACATAAGAGCCCGGTTGTGAAACCATAGTTTTGAGGGGAAAAACATAAATTATCATATCATTCACCTTGTACTACCTTAAACATTGATTGTGGAGATAAAAAAGAACACTGAAAAGAAGAGTGAACCCATCGCAAAACCAAGGTCATTTTTTGTAGTATGCATTGTTACAAAATCATCATTACGAACTTAAAAAATAACATTGTTACAGTTAAAGTGTTGATTCAAATGATTATTGGGTATAATGGGTTTAGTGCTTGAGAACGATGGGTTAAATGGGTTCATAAAACCATCATTAAGCGTGGGTCATTTTCACTTTCATTTTCTGTGTAAATACGAGTTTTGTTATTTTATATTGTATAGTTGAGGTTGATTACTGATTCTTATTGTATGGATTCATATTGCATGAGTATTTTATGCTTGAGGGTTCATATGGTTGATGATTGTGGTTGATTATTTCATGATTATTTATTATTATTTTATAGATTCATATCGCATAGTTCTGCTTATTGTATGCTTGAGATTGATTATGGTCTTTTGGTTCAATGTGAAACAGTGATGAATATCAAATAGTAAATATGGATTTGGGGGTTTTACTTTTACAAGAATGTTTTGATTTTGCAAATATTTATTAGCTTGTAATGATTTGGGCATTTATATTCGTTGGATAATATAGGTAAATTTTATAATTTTTACATATATTGATTAGCTTGCAGTGATGCTGATATCATTGATATTATGTATTTTTTTATTGTGCATTCTTTTTTGTGAATCTAGTCATAGTTTTATTTTGTGGGACAAAAGTGGATGTCGGTTGGTGTGATGTAAAGTTTGAGATGTATGTAATGTCAGTTAGCCAGCCACCAATTGAAAAAGTTCTCTCCAACAAAAAAGACATGCCAACATCTTCTTTTGTAAGAACCCGAACCAAAACTAGAAAATGTTCAATCCTCCACGCCAATAGCCAAACCTTAAACTAGTTCATTAATCTCATCACCAAGCAAGCCATGCACCAGCCTTCCAAGCTCCTCAACAAGCATGCCCTTTACCAGCCAGCCCTACCCTGTCGATCTAATATCACAGGTTACCCAAGCCTATTCACAGCCTCCAAATTTGGGAGAAAACAAAATGAATTTGATACTAGGTCGAAAAATTCACAGCCCATCCCAAGCATGTGTATGGTTCATTGATATTCAGTCATGAATAACACTTTGTCAACCAATAAAGAGGCTTGGGTCATCTAAGGACACCTTTTTACTACACACTCAATAGTGACACCCTTAGGGGTTTGGATGTTGAAACAATCATGAAATAATCATTGAAGTCATGATATTAGAGTTACGAAGGAGATTTCGCATTGGAAGTTCAAAGAAAAGGTTATAAATGGCCAAAAAGAAGGTGTTTAACTTGTTATCTAGTGATTATGCAAGATTTCAAGACTATGCAAACATTCTAATTTAGAATAGAGTTACAGCAGTGAAGATTCAATAAAAATTGGCATAAAGAAAATCAATTTCAAAAGAATATTTGTGAGTTACGATGCTATGCAAAAAGTAATTATGAAGGAAAGCAGAATGCGATATTTTCATTGGTTTTTTTTTTATTTGGTCATTTGTGAGGGGGAGAACAAAGATAGCTGCTGGTGTTGTTTTTTCAAATTATTCGAATAGCACATGAACATACAAAATGAAATGATATTTACTGTAATGTCAGATATGCAAAATGGTGTTTTTGCAACTATCTAAGATCATTTCAAAAGATCACCAATCAGATACCATGAAAAGCAAGTCTATGCCAACTTTAAAAATAATTCTCTACTGAAAAATTCATAGTTATTTGTAAGAGAACAAGAGCTACCAACAAGATAGACTTTGAGCTTGCATTGAATATCGTAATGGAGATAGAACTTGCTGCATATAAATGGTAAAACATATTCTTATAATTCACTTGACCCTTTCTTCAAGGTTGATCATGTTACTAACAACATGACAATCATGGAACGAGTTACGTATTGACTACAAGAAGGAATTTTGTTATTCAATTGTTGGAATTGGTACAGATAAAGATCAGGAAAAAATTAATTCAAAGCAATACAGACGATAAACCTACCTACAAGGAAACTTAGAAATATTGCAAAGTTTTTGAGGCATGTGATAGTTATTAAAAGAAGAAAGGAAGAGTTTGAGGCTCTTGATTATGCTCTAGAGAAGGAAATACATTATGTTCACCTAAAAAATAAATTCCATTGTGAATTTGGAGCTTGGAAAATAAGTGGTTTACCTTGCAAGCATGCAATCGCATGCATAGCACAAAGCAATTTTGATATGTCAAAATTTTATGATATAATCCTTACAAAAATAAGCATACATGCTAACCTATTCTAATTCCATACTATTAGAGTTTACAGAATTGACATATTTTTGAAACACATTTTTGTTTGTTGCACATTTCTTTTGCAACAAAACTAACATGTTACTGTTCAACCATATTTTAATCTTCACATAAAAGAATTTCAAGTTTACTAGTAATTTAAGTAAAATTAGACTTCAAGCATAACTAGGAAACTTGGGTTGCAATTCCACAACTTAAATGAAAGAATTATTATTGAGAAACAACTCTTTTATGTAGGAGAGAGTGTTGTCCCAATTGGCAATGCCCAAGAGGGGGATGAATTAAGTTATTAAAAAAATTTATTGCTTAAATAAATGCAATTATGAATACACTGGAATAAATAAAAGAGTAGAGAAAGAGATTGTGAACAGAAGATTTATAGTGGTTCGGCAAGAACGACTTACGTCTACTCTCTCCATTTTGGCTCTCCACCGAGGTTTAACTATTTCTTTGTTTATATGGGTCAAGTGAAACCCAATACAGCTCATTCTTATATGGTGAAGAAGAACCTTACACTTTCTTCCATGGGTGAAGAGAAATCTAATACAATTTTCTTTTTTATAGGGTGAAGAATAACCCACATTAATCAAAAATAATTTTTCTGTTTTAACTCTCTCACAAGTGCAGATAATAGAATAAGCTCACTAATTTGATTTTCTCTCACATAGTAAATACAAGAATAATTTCAGTAAAGAGAGAGAGTAATTTCACGTTGAAGATGAAGAATATTCAACGATGATTTGTAAATATGTTCTTATTATTCTTCTTGTCTGAAAATTTTCTACTTAAACTGATTCCATTGTGAAGAAGCTTGTGTCTAATGGCTTTCTTTGCCGCGATTAATGTTCACAATAAATGTTACAGAAGTTGCGTTGAGTTTTAAATCTTCAGTATGTATCGATCTTTTTTGACTGGGCATCAATCCATTTATGTCAAATTTTGAATCTAGGCTTTTCTTTGATTCTGAGTATCAATCAATTTGCCTTCACATATTGATCTAGTTGAGTTAGTAAATAATTCCAAAATCTCTGACTTGCAACGTATCGATATGGTTTAGCTTGTAATTGATTTCGAACTCTCGATCTTGTAATGTATTGATCTCCTTTTCAGATGTATCAATATGGTTCGGCTTGTAATTAATTTTGAACTCTCAGACTTGCAACGTATCAATCTCTTCTTCAGATGTATCAATCTAGTTCGGCTTGTAATTAATTTTGAACCCTCGAATTTACAAGGTGTTGATCCCGTGAACTCTAAATATCGATCTTTTTGAAGTTATCCATTTGCTTCTTCATGGTATCGATCCGTTTTGTGAATGAGTCGACCCTTTGACTCTATGTATCGTCAATCTATTAAGTTTAAAACACAATTCTCATAGAAAATTGTTTAGATTATTCATAAATTCATTCACATACAATTTTCTTGATACGTAATGCATGCAATTGTATTTATATTATTCAAAAATTAAATTAACAACACAACAAGTTTGTTCATCATCGAAAACATAAACTTACATGTTATGATATTATTAATTTCAAATCCAAACTTCTAATATGATATCATCAATCTCCCTCTTTCTTTATGATGACAAAAACAAAGTAGATTATAAAAGTTTGGGTCAATTTAAATTCTTTTTAATGATTATCAAACTCCTTCTTAAGAATTTGTTAAGTCAAATTTTCTTCCCCCTTAAAGACTATTCTCCCCCTTAAATAAAAAAGGTAAGACATCTCATTTTAATTCTCCTTATTGTTAAAGTGACTCATTCCTCCTTTTTGTCAAGGTTAAGAAGTCTAAATCAATATCTATATATTCATATTCTTCTATTGTCTCATATTATTTTCCCAATTGAATAAATCATCCCAAATTACTTCTCCCCCTTTTTGTCAACAATCAAAGAAGGAAATTAAGGATGCAAATGTTCAAATTAAATCAAGATGAATAGAAACATGGAATTTGTATTAATCATGGAATCTTCAATACAAACCAGGTAACACAAACCAACTAAACTAAACTGAACATAACTAGATTACAACCAAAATAAACAAAACAAAACCTAACCATATCAAAACACAAGGCAAAAACACACAACCAAAATAAAACCTAATCGAAATTGTTGTTGCTGCTATCTTGATCAACATGACGTGATGTGTTCATCTATGTAGCATACAGAAACTAATAGTCGGGGGGGAGGGGGTGGTCACGGTGTTGATGAAGTAGTAGTTGGTCCTTGATATTGAGCTGGTGTTGCTTTTCTCGACAAGCTTTCCATAAAGCGCTGGGTTTCCTTGCAAAACTCAAGACTGAGTTTACCAAGCCGCATTATCCCTTGATCACACCACGCTAAGTGTTCCTCTATTTTGTGTATATGAGTCGCCACCATAGACTCTAAATTAGTGAGCCTCTCATTAAAATTTGTCAAGCGGTGTCGACATGCTCTTCAATTATAGTCATCTTGGCTCGAATCTCCTTCAATATTGTCATCAAAGCTGAGGGAGGCGGTGAAGGAGATGTCGGTGTTACTGGCTCAAACACTCTGGCTGGTGCCTCTTGGTCATTCTCCTATAGCAGTGTAGACTCGTCCGCTGGCTAAACAATAGCCTTTGCTTGCTCCCTACCAAGAACCAAATATCGGTACCACTCTTAGAGTACCCACTCTCCCTCTGCTGTCTGCTCATAGTACATATGTTGGAGTATAGTCTCCGATAGCATTGTGGCAACTAGGGGCTCGAGAGTGTCAACCTTCGCAAATATCTATGAAGGACTAGTGCGTATAAGACTCGAGATCACATAACCACAGTGTAAATGGGTCGCTCTCATCATCGTAGTCCACACCATGGTGTTAAAGATCCAGGAGAGCAAATCGGGTCTTCTCCCCTCCATTATTTGTTGTATTCACCACATATCTTCATAGGTCAGCTCAAAAAATTGACCGAAACGGGCGTTAAGATTGTACAAAATGATTAGGTGGAGAATCTTTTGGTGGAAATCGAGTAATACAGGTTTGTTGTCCACTTCGATCATGTTCGTATTTCTAAATATCACCTTGCAGGCTTCCAAAGGCAGAAAAGTACTGGATGGATTTGTGATGTCACCCTCTGGTACGCGAGTCACCCACAAAAATACACTTGCATTGACTTGAAAGAAATGGCCTCGGAGATAAGGAAAGTTAATAGATTCCAAGAAATTGAAATCTATCACCTTTCTAGGTGTAACCTTTCTGTTGAAGTATAGGGTAAGGTATCGATCTTCGGCCTCTGAGTTTGGAAAATCGGGATTTAAGAAAGAAGCCTTGTTGATTCGTTGCTTTTTTCCTTTGACAAGGGACTTCAACATTCTTAGTTCTAGGTATTTTTTAGCTTGTTCGAAAGATTTTGAAAGTTTAGGGATTCTGAGATTTCGTTCTTAGAGAAAGAGAGAGAGAAAGTTTTAAGTGATTTCAAATTTCTTAGATTTTGAACCTTTTTAGGCGTGAAAACGCGTAAAAGTATCGGTACATTTAAAGGTGTATCGATCCTTTTAGAAATTTGAAAAAGTGATGCATCGATTTGACTGATGAGATATCGATATATTTGTTTACAAAAGTAAAGAGTATCGATACATTTAACTGAGATATCGAAACATACTGAAGAGAAGATGAAAGTATATTAATATTTGTGTCAAACTTGTTGATATGCATTTAATTTTGGAGGCGGTTTCAGAGGCTTTTGATTTTTTGAGATACATGCGGACGCCTCATTAAATGTGTAATTATTTTAAGCTAAGGTATTGATCCTATGAAGAAGTGTATCGATACATTCTGAAGTTGATTTCCAATGTTGATACATATTTATTGACATGTCAATCCTAACACAAGAGCATATCGATCTGTTTATAAGGTACGATACCTGTGAAACAAGGTATCGATCCTAATGTATCTATAATCGAAATTTAATATACTAACTTGCACAAACAGATTCAACCATAATTCATTCAATTTTCATAATTCCTAATTCATTTTTAATCGCACAAACATATTCTCTATTAATTGGTTTAATAAAAATGACAACTAATTAATGATTTGTACTAACATATTCTAAGCACACATCCCCTTTACTAACATGATCACTAATAAAATTGTGACGGATTTTTATAGGCTTGATTCTAGAATGATGCACAGGATTCTTAGTCAAATTAATGGCAATTGTATTATCACATAGAATAGGAATTTGGCTGAGGTCAAATCCATAATTTTGCAATTAATGTTTAATCCATAAGAGTTGTGTACAACAACTACCTATAGACACATATTCTACTTCAGTGGAGGAAAGTGCAATTGTGTTTTATCTTACTAAACCATGATACTAATTCATTTTTAAGGAAATAACAAGTACCACTAGTACTTTTTCTACACACTTTGGATCCCCCGTAGTTAGCATCTGAGAAACCTTTCAATCTAAACTCACTATCTTTTGGATAGAATAATCTTAAACTAGATGTAACTCTTAGATATCTAAAAATCCGTTTCATAACTACAATGTGTGATTATTTGGGATTAGATTGAAACTTAGCACATACGCATACCCCATAGAGAATGCCAGGTTTATCGGTGGTCAAATAAAGCAAAAAACCAATCACACCTCTATACATCTTTTGATTCACACTTTTACCTATCTTATCTTTGTCCGAAGAAGTAGAGGTGCTCATAGGAGTTTGAATAGGTTTACCCTCTATCATATCAAATTTTCTCAAAAGCTCTTTGATATATTTCAATTGGGAAATATAAATTTCATTGTTTGTTTATTTAATTTGAAGTCCTAAAAAGAAATTTAGTTTTCTCATTATACTCATTTCAAACTTTTCTTTTATAAGATTTAAAAATTCAATGCATAATGATTCATTAGTGCTTCCAAAAATGATGTCATCAACATAGATTTGAACTAGTAAGATATCTTTATTTTCGGTTTCAATAAAAAGTGTAGTATCAACACTTCCTCTCATAAAATTATATTTTAACAAAAATTCACTAACTCTTTCATACTAAGCTCTAGAAGCTTGTTTTAGATCAAAAAGTGCCTTAGTGAGTTTATAAACATGATTTGAAAATTTATAATTTTCAAAACTGTGAGATTGTTCTACATAAACTTTTTCATTTATAGAATCGTTTAAAAGTGTACTTTTGACACCCATTTGATAGAGTTTGAAAATTTTAGAAATGTAAAGGCTAAGAGAACTCTAATAGCTTCTAATCTAACTACTGGTGTATAAGTCTCATCATAGTCTATTCCCTCTTCTTGACTATACCCTTGTATGACTAACCTAGCTTTGTTTCTAGATATATTCTCATTCTCATTAAACTTATTTATAAACACCCATTTAGTAACAATGATTGGATAATCATTAAGTCTAGATACTAGAGTGCAAACTTCATTCCTTTAGAATTGGTTTAACTCTTCTTACATGACCATTAACCAATTTTCATCATTTAGAGTTTCTTTAACATGCTTTGGTTTACTTTGAGAGACAAATGCTATATTTTAAACCTTATCTAAGTTTTCATTAATTTTTCTTATCTCTCTTCTTATCTTGACCCCTTATGAAGGATCTCTAATAATTAACTCTTTTGGATGAATAGATGCAAACTTTCATGACTTAGGAAATTCTATAAGTAGTTCCTCCTCTTCTACTATTTCTTTTCCTTTTTCTTTAAATGTGTCTTTTAAGTTTAAGTTTTTCAATTTTTCGACAACTTCTAATTTTTTTTCTTTTTATTTTTCTTTAGTAGTTAATTTAACCAAATTGGGATCAAATTCATTAAATGTGACAAGTATAATTTCTTTTACAACTTGAGTTCTCCTATTGAAGACTCTATAAGTTTTGCTTTTGGAAGAGTATCCTAAAAATATTACAAGATCGGGCTTGGGCTCAAATTTTTCAATATTGTCTTTGGTATTAAGAATATAGCAATTGTATCCAAAGACTCTAAAGTATTTAATCTTGGGTTTCTTTTGAAAGATGAGTTTATATGAAGTCTTGTTGAAGATTTTTTTTTTATTGGAACCCTATTTGTAATATGACATGTAGTGCTTATAGTTTCAGCCCAAATATTCGGGTAAATTATACTACTAAGTATGGTTCTACCTATTTTTTGTAGGGTTCTATTCTTTCTTTCAATAACTTCATTTTGTTATGGGGTTCTAAATGTAGAAAAATTATAAGAATATCCATTCTTATCACAAAGTCCTTGATCACTCCTAATCTTTACAATTTTGTAACCAATTTCATTTTGAATTTTCTTTGAGAGTTTTTCAAATGTTTCAAACGTATTACTTTTACTTTCTTAGAAGAATGCTCATATAAATCTAGAAAAAATCATCAACAATTAGATATACATAAAGTTTTTCTTCTAAGGAAGCAACTTTATTTGGTCTAAAAAGATCCATTTGTAAAAGTTCTAAAGGTTTTGTTATGGAAACTATGTTATTTAATTTAAAAGATGTTTTAACTTATTTTCCTAGTTGACAATGACCGCATACTTTATCTTTAGAGAAATTTAAATTAGGAACGTCTTCTAATAAGCCTTGTTTAACTAATTTTCGTATGAGATCCATGTTTCAATGTCTTAACCTTCATGCCATTTTCAAGAATCATCACATAAAACTTGCAAACAAATATCATTTGATTCATTCAAGTTTTCTAGTTCTATGATTTACACATCATTATTTCTAAGTGCATAGAATAGTTTATTTGTATGTTCATTTAACACCTCACAACCATTTTTGAGAAACACAACTTTATAACCATAATCACACAATTGGCTAATGCTAAACTAGTTATATTTCAAGTCTTTAACATACAAAACATCTTTAATTAAAATTGAGTTTATGCCAATGGTTCAAATACCTTTGACCTTGCATTAACTATCTTGTCCAAAAATCATGTCTTTTCTTTCCTCTTTCTTTAAGTGGAGAAATAACATTTTGTTTTCCGTTATGTGTCTTGAGTAACCACTGTCTAAAAACTACATTTTCTTGTACTTGTTGCTCTTCACATGAGGTCCTTACAAAATAGACAAGTTTATTTTGATACCTAAGTGACTCATCTTTTTGTTTTCCCATGAGGCAAAAATTTGCATGCTCATTCTATGATGAAGATGTGCTTTCTTCATTGGATGAGTCATCCCATGTGACCTTTATTGCCTTCTTCTTCTTATCCTTTTTATCTTTTCTTAGCAGGCATTCATGTCTTGTATGCACTAGTTTCTTGCATCTATAACAGATAATTTCTTTCTCTTTCTCCTTCTCTTTTTCGTTGTTCCTCTTGAATTTGTCATTTCTTGGGTAGTCTCTCTTTCTTCAATTGCTTCATTTGGGCCATTCTATGTTGAAATATTTCTTTAGTTTCTTGGCCATAAAAAGAAACTCATTCTTATTTGATTCTTCTTCACTTCTATCTTCTTTTTCCTTTTTAGTACTTTTTAAGGCAATGTTTTTCCTATCTTTTTCTTTATCTTCATCCTCATTTCTTCTGCTTTTGAGTTCATATATCATGAGTGATTCGAGAAGCTCTTTAAGTGGTAATGTTCTCAAGTCTTTTGCTTTTTTAATGACTATCACTTTAGCTTCCCAACTTCTAGGCAGACTCTTTAAAATTTTTGTCACAATATCTGCATTAGAATAGGATCTACCAAGAGCTTTCAGCTCATTGGTAATGTTAGTAAAATAAGTGAACATATTTTTTTATGCTTTCATAGGGTTTTATTTTGAACAGCTCATAATCATGAACAAGCATACTAATTTTAAAATCTTTGACTTTACTTGTTCCCTTATGTGTGACTTCCAACATGTCCTAAATTTATTTTATATCCTGAAATTCTATTAAACTTACTTCTATCTAGAGCACAATATAGGATATTCATAACCTTTCCATTTAGAGTGAATTAGCTTCTCTCTTCAGAGGTCCACTCTTTTTTTGGCTTTAATTTTCTTTCTCTAGTTCTCTCATCATCTAATATGAGTGGACAATACCCCTATTCTATTATGTTGAGAATTTCAAAATCTAATGTGGATAAAAAATTTGCATCATATTTTTCCAGTATGCATAGTCAGTCCCATTAAAAAATGATAGCATATTTGTAGACTGTCTCTCAACTATTTGTCCCAGGTTGCTACTAGATGTTATTTTAATTTACTTTTCTAAGTTGTAAGTCCTATTTAACAAAGTTAGGATCTGATACCACTTGTTGTCCTAATTAGCAATGCCTAAGAGGGAGGTGAATTGAGTTATTAAAAAATTTAATACTTTAAAAAATGTAATTATGAATGCCCTGGAATAAATAAAAAAGTAGAGAGAGATTGCAAACAGAGAATTTATAGTGGTTTTGCAAGAACGGCCTAAGTTTACTCTTTTGGTTTTGGCTCTCAACCGAGATTTGACTATCTCGTTTATACGGGTCAAGTGAAACCTAATACAACTCCTTCTTATATGATGAAGGGGAACCTTACACTTTCTTTCACAGGTGAAGAGAAGCCCAATATAATTTTCATTTTTACCAAGTGAAGATTAACTCACAATAATCAAAAAATGATTTTTCTGTTTTAACTCTCTCACAAGAGTAGATAACACAATGAGCTCACTAATTTAATTTTCTCTCACAGAGTAAATACAAAAATAATTTTAGTAGAGAGAGAGAAAGTAATTTCACGTTGAAGATGAAGAATATTCAAAGATGATTTGCAAATATGTTCTTATTGTCTGGAAATCTTCTATTTAAATTGATTCCATTGTGAAGAAACTTGCGTCTAATGACTTTCTTTAATGTAATTAATGTTCACAATAAATATTGTAGAAGTTACTATAGAGCTTTAAATTTTTAGTATGTATCAATTCCTTTTTATTGGGTATCAATCCGTTCATGTCAAATTTTGAATATGGGCTTTTTTTCGATCCCGAGTATCAATCCTTTTGCCTTCACATATCAATCTGGTTGACTTCGTAAATAATTTTAAAGTTGTTGACTTGCAATGTATCGATTTGGTTTGGCTTGTAATTAATTTTGAACTTTCAGACTTGCAACGTATCGATCTCTTCTGTATTGATCTGGTTAGATTTGTAATTAATTTCAAACTTTCAAACTTATAACATATTGATCTCCTCTTAGATGTATTGATTTGTTAGACTTAAAACACAGTTCTCATAGAAAATTATTTAGATTATTTATAAATGCATTCACATACAATTGTCTTGATACTATGCATTCAATTGTATTTATATTATTCACAAATTAAATTGACAACAAAACAAGTTTGTTCATTATCGAAAAAATAAATTTACACGTTATGATATCATCAATTTCAAATCCAAACTTCTAACATGATATCATCATAGAGTCCTTCATATTTAGGAAGATCTTCTCCTTGTTGGATTAGGAAATAAAAACACAACGTTTAGAGTTTTATATATATATATATATGTGTGTGTGTGTGTGTGTTTTATTCCTATTATGCAGCAGTCTTCAGTCAAAGAGAGAGAGAAGCCGTGGGTTTTTATTTTCCTTTCTTCTTGTTTTATTTTCCAAATTGTTAATTTTTTTTTTTTTGCATTAAAGTGAAAACTACTTGATGAAAATTATAAGTCTGTAATTTCTAATTTCATAAACTTAGAGAGTATTCTCTTTAGTGTGATTAAGACATTTATATTCTTTGAGAGAATAATTTTTCTTGTTGAAAAGAGTTCAATGATATCTAGCAAGGGAATCTTATTGAATTAAGTTGAAGGGATTTCGACGCATCAAGGCGTGTGGATGTTATTGAATAAGGCCACCAAGAAAAATTTAATACAACAACGACAATAATAAGATGAAGTTTTTATTTTGTATAAATCCATTAGTGTTTGTAGTCATTTATTTCTCAGTTGATTATTTTATCTGGCTGTGGCCTCGTTGATGTAGGATTGAGAAATCTGAATCACGTTAAAATTTGATTGTATTCTTTATATTTAATTACTGTGAGATTTGTTAATTTAATTAATTGATAAAATTAATTAAAGTTGATAAATACTCTCTAAATCGAATGTTTCACGTATGCCCATTACCAAACCAAGTTAATTTGCCGAAGTCTAACATGCTAGAAATGATGCCTCTTGTTAAGCATGTTAAGGCTAGAAGACCTATCAGTTAGTTGGACAAGAATGGCAAATGAAGCTCCAAGTGAAAAGAAAATACAATATAAAATTTGACATGTGCAAGTATGTTGGGCATAACAAAAGAGGCATCATTGAATAAGACGATATCTTTTTTAATTCTTAATACTTATTGTTTGTCTATATAATTTTAGTCTATTGTATGTGAGCTCAATGTTGTATTGTTAATTTGATGCAGCCATCTTCTACATTTGTTCCTGCCTCATCAACAGGTGCTACTTCCACATCTGTTCTAACCGCATCAACATGTAAACAAATTCTTTTACTTATTTTTAAATATTATTCAAGAGCGTCATTTGCTATGCAACTTATATTATCAAGGTCTACTGTATCAACTCAAGCAAGGGAAATATAGCACCGGAGAATCTTACGAGTATAAAACCAAAGAGAAAGTGCTACCCAACTTAATCCTAAAAGAAAAAGGTCTGCAACCCAACAATCAGGCTCTCAATCCTACCACCATGGGTGTGGGGCCAACATCTGAAGCATAACCTACTCTGAAGGTTTATTAAGTGATAACTTTTAGGATTTAATGTGTTCCAACAACAAAATTTAATATTATTGTGTTTTTGCACATATTGATATTGAAAGTATACTTTGATTTGTATTGCCCCGTAACAATGATGTCTTATGAGCAGTTTATGAAGATTATTTTTGTTGATGGCAAAACAATACATATTATGAAGTATATACACAGAGAATCCACCTTTAATCAAGGTTATTGTTGAAATTTTTGATTTGGCAGGTGTAATAGTCATGTGTATGATGGGAGTTGTTTCCAAACTCAAAACTTTGGTGGGATGCACATTTGGGAATGGGAATGTGTTTGACACAATTCATGTACATGCATACTAGTGAGATTTTATATAATACTGTTTAACTTGTAATGTTATATAGTACAAAAACTACAGCTAATATATTGTTGAATTAGAACATGAGATGGCATTGCTGTATGAATACCTATAGTAGCAGTGCACATATACATGGCAGTGCACATATACATAGCAAAGTATGCTTGCTATCATTATCCATGTTTTGCTATCAATTTATTCTCAATCCTCTCTAGTATTTGTTGTTCACCATTGTTTTCAGTTTCTTGCCGATTTGGTGTGCCTATTGGTGCATTGTTTGAATGCTTGCTGAAAGTTTATTGCATGCATTGCTCATTGCTTCACTCATATATACATTAGGATTGTCATCCATTGTCAGCTTTCAAAATTTGAAATACCCATAAATAATATCTTGATGGTATAAAAATATAGTTTGTTGGGATTTTTTTCTTTTTGTGTTTCTTATATTTGATTCTAGCATTTTCATCACAGCCGTAAATTTATATTATTGAACTTCATGAACACTTTATTTACATTACCAATATTGACATGATGGATGAACTTCTCATGTAAAGGCTTTCAAAATTCGGAAAACTCTAAGCTTGGCTCCTGCATACAGAAAAAAATAAAGGTTGTTAGGGTTTTTTTTTTTTTTTTTTTAAGTTTCATGTATCCTTATTCTAGCCTTTTGTCTACAGCCATAATATCTATATTTTAATTTCACTAATCCCGCATTAAAATGTTTGACATCACTGGACATTGACATCGTCTTTTTCATCGGCTGCTTTTGTTAATGATAAGCTATGCCAATTGTTGATGCTAACAATATCAACTGTGAGAATTGTTTTCTTTAGAAAGGTTGGATGTTTAAATTATAAAAGTGTTTATGAGAGACTCTTCTTATATAATGGACATTTTATTTACCGTTAGACTAATAATGGTAACATGGTTACAACAAAATAAATATATGAAAAATTAGTTGTATGTAATTATTTATTCTAATTATTTATAACAAAATAATTACAATCAATATTTTCAATAAACTTTCGAACACAACTTCGAAGGCCCACATGCGAACCTTTCATGGGTAAAAAGGTAATAGTTGGCCAAAAGTAGATTTTGATTGTGACGGAAGTCACATCAAGTGAGTAATGGGGTAATTCTAAGAAATGTAGTGGGAAAATAGACAATTAGGTACGGGGCTTTACGTTTGGAGAAATAGGGTTAAGTTCCCCGTCTTCTTCTCCATTTTTCCTAATCTCCTCCAATCCTCGTGTCGGAGAAAATGGGAATGAGAGATTTTAAGATGAGGTACCCTATTTTTAATCTCAATTTTTTATTTTTTTTATTTTTTAAATTCTAATTCCTTATTTTTTTATTTTTTCATTTATATATTTTATTAAAAATTTTAAATAAATACAAT